>JAHBCN010006187.1:50682-68172 GCA_019359885.1 Listronotus oregonensis | reverse complement strand
TAAAACTTATCCCCAATGGAGTATTTATATTTCTTAATAGTAAAGGCTATCAAATCTAACATGGATAAATAAATAGTTTATTTTAACTTTAGGAATTGCCCTTTTCACTCTCTGGTACTATCAAATGTTTAACGATGTATTTTTTATTGTTGTTGATTAATTTTAAGACTACGTAACGTTTTTCATGTAACTAATTCCATTATTTTTAAGTGTTTATGGTGTATATTTTTTATTATTTTGTTTTTATATATACATTTAGTATTGGGCGATCCCAAAAAATTGCCGAGTAGTTTTGATTATGAAAAAGTTTTTAAAGATTTTGACGTAGTAAAATTAGAGAAAAAAACTACTGTAGATTGACTTTTTCGTTACCAAAACTATTTGGTATGTTAATATCGATCGCAGGATTTTGTTAAAGCTTCCAAAATCATTGTTGTGTTAACTAAGAGAACATAATAAATGATATATTGATACGTATTTTTTTTATTTAGGTGAATTAAGTTTCTTTGTGTAGTTGTTAGGTCACACAGTTTTCCTTCGCAATTTTCAGTCTTAAGCCCGAGACAGCAATGAAGTTTTCCGTCGAGGTTTGTGTCCAATTTTATTATTAACCCTAAATTTCTGAGCAAAATAAAAGATTTTATTGTACGAAATCCTACATATTTTGCCAAAGAACTTTAACACTTTGACTCTAAATTTTGAAAATAAAAAAACGAGCAAGGAAATGGGGAAGAAAACGCATTTTCCTGCCTAGGCAGACATATGCATTGCCGTCCAGATAAAATGTAAAAGTACATAAATGTGACACTTTCAAGATTTAAAAAAGTCTGTAATGTCAACATTATATATACAGTTGAAAACAACATGATGTTGCAGGTCCTATGATATATGTTGTTTTAAATCAGCATCCTAAACGATGGTAACAGGATTTAAACTGCTAAATTTGCCTGTATAAAATAAAAACAAAAACTCTTATTTATATCTATTTTTATTGCACTAGTTTCAGTGAAGATAACTGCTCCAAGGAATCCCACTTCTTACCTTGTCCAGATGTTGAAAAGTCTCACCCTCTGATCTAAAAATAATATTAGGTTTTATTAGTAAAAAAGCAATTTTAACAAGACGTCAAAATATAAAGATTTGAAACGCTTATTTTCAATACCACTGATTCCAATAAGACATTCATCAAAAGTTATTATTAAAAAAATATCCTCTTTACTTTTTATACTTTTGGAACTTGTTCAAAAATTGATTGATATTAATCCTTTGTAGTTCCAAGCCGGGCAATATTTTACAAAAAACGGTCTCCAAAATAATCTCTCATTGCTCTATAGCAGTCGTTCCCAAATAGCTCTGCGGTGCACTAGGTGCACCATAGCAGTGTTAAGTAAATTCCGATAGGCTCATAAATCTCATTAATTTTTTTGTTTACTTTTAATTCTCTATCTTTTTTTTTTTGTTAATACTATTTGAAATAAATATAATCGCGACTAATCCCTTCCACTCATTTCATTTCTTTTCTAAAATATTTTACAGTAGATATTAGAGATTAAAAATATGTTTGGTTCACAGCCAAATATTGTTTCTCGGAGAAGTGCACCATATCTCAAAGAGTTTGGGAACCGTTGGCATAGCCCACTACTTATAGGACACCCAAAATATCTAAAAATGTAAAAATACCTTAATGATGAATCCTGAGAAGGTACGTCAAATTGTATTAGATCACTTGAGCTTTGGTTTAATATCTCGTCATTTCTAAACTCGTTTCCAAGCAAGTCTACTTTTCTATCTGATAAATTATATAGCCTGTCTCTGGAGTTGTCACTTGTTGCTTTGCTTTCATTCAGCTTCAGCTTAGGCATACTGACACTTGATGTAAGATTTCTTTTCCTGTATATAACATAATCATTGTCGTATAATTTGGGTTCAAATTTTAAGTAGTTATCAATATTATAAGAAATGTTTTGTTCATCTCCTTTAGCAGCTTCCGCGTCAAAGATATGTCCATTTAAATTTTCTGGATTTTCGTTGGTTTTCACTAAATAATTATCTCCCAGCAACAAACTCTCCTTAATGTTAACGCCAGAAATACTTGTGGTGGCGTCCATCATCAAGTGGTGGTACTTATCACTACTACTACTGTCTTTCTGAGGTGTCAGATCATAGTCCGAATGCAACAGTTTTGAATCATTAAATTGACTGTATGCTCTTCTGGTCAACTCCAGAATATTTTCCATAGAATTATCAACTTCTAAAGAATGCAAACTAGTATCAAAATGAATGGTATCATCCACTTTGTCATGTTCAACACGTTGATCGACATCTGGCCGCTCTTGAACATGACTGTTATCAACTGTAAACGTTCTGTTGCTGTGCTGACTATCAACCGAGTTTCGTCTTGATTTCTGGTTATTTTTATTCTCGAATACAACCAATTTTGGTTCAGATTCCAACAGCGGTTTGTAAATATATACAGGGCCTTTTACCATGACATAGTCACTGTCATCCAATGAACCTTGCAAGATGACTTTTAATATTGTATCTTGTTTTTCGTCATTCTGTATTTCTAAAGGATCTGAACGTTTACTTTTGTCTTCATGTTTTGCAGATGTTCCACTTGTACTTTTTAAGTTTTCCAAGGATTCAGTGTATTTATTATTAGACTTATTGACCTCTACATTTTGCACAGCAGCTTTAGTGGTAGTAGGAATTTCTACTAAAGTTTGATCTACATCAGTAGTTTTTTCTGTAACACGGTTATCGTTGATGGGATCTGACACAGAGGAACTTCTATTTGGAATCGGTAAATACTCTGGCAGTACCAGATCTTTATCTTTCAATTCATTAACTTCTACAGGAGAATAGTTTCTATTAGAAGTAAGTTTCGCTGAAGATTGATTTTCTGTAACTAAAGCAATAGATTCAACATTATTATTTATAACTTCTTCAGTTTTCTTTATATCATTTTCTATATCAGTACTTGAAGCAATGATACTATGTTTAGCATCATACTCTTGTGCCTTTCCAACATTTTTATCCTTTTCCATGTCACTTTTTTCTGACTTATTATCAGTATTTGGATCAGCCACTGATGAAATAAGACTAATTTCAGCACTATACTTTGGTGTCTTCCCAACATTTTTAACTTTTTCTTCGTCACTTTTTTCTGACTTGTAATCAGATTGTGAAACACTATTGCTAGAACTACATTTTTCAAATTCAGATCTATACTTTTCAGAGTTGCTGAGGCTTCTAAGATCTTTTTCCGATAGTTCTATCTCAGACTTGCTTTCCCCATCATCAAGCTTTGGTGTAGCTAAAGCACTAGGGAACACAACTTTGGGACTAATAGGACTTGTTTGATTTTTTTGTAAATCTGAATTCTCCTGAATTAAAGTTGTATATATCTCTATAGGTGGACTCTCTAGAGCAATATTGTATTTGCTTGATACTGGAACTCCATTCGTTAAATTATTACCTAGAAAATAATGAAAAATGGAAGATAAGAATTACTAAAAAATGCCGTTTTACTTAAATACTATAATACAGATGCTAATGTTGACTAAGATTACATATACTACTTACTTTGTACCATGTTTTCTCCAGAATTCAGTTCTTTAACAAATGTGTCAAAATCCATTGGAGATTCTTCTGCAAATTCAAAAATTTTATTTTCTTCTTTACCGTAATTGCTCGACATTCGAAAATTTGGGGAATTCATGGTGCTTGTAGATCCAACGGGTTCTGTACACTCTGTAACTCGTCCTAAAAAAGTTATATAATATATAATATTATTTTTATTAAAAAATTCACATTAGCAGTAGGAATTAAAAAACACTTTTATAGTAACGTATTATAAGATAGGTAATTAATAAAAGAAAGCCACAGTTTAAACTTTTTAAAAAAGCAAAACACCAATGTTCTTTATTTTATCTTGGGGCATTCTACGAAGGCTGAAATCCAACGTACTGGCGTATTGTGGGTGTCTTAAATATGGTAAGAGGGAGTTTATTTACACAGCACTCAAATATTTAAAGATTTGAAGGAGAAGGCAAAACATGTGCGGGTAGCAGGTTCTATAGTCTGGACACTCTAGGGATGAAGGAACAAATAAAGTGGGAAGTACATGGCCTCTCCAGTTGAATTGTAAAATAATGCATACGTGGCAGTATGTGTTGCTCTGTTGGGAACTGCCAGAGGCATTGGCCCACTTCTCAGAGCAGGAGCCATAAAAAAGCCTATAAGGAGCGACAGTTCCCCTATAGTTCGCCAGTGGGAAAGAGAAGGAAGCCTTACTTTAAGCGTGGGATCATTGATAAGCCAAATAGCTCTTCTTTGATTGGATTGAATCTTTGAAGAATACTAGAGAGAACAATATTCTAAAGAGGGTCTGATCTGGAGTACATCCAGAGTATACCAGACTAGAAGAAGAGAAATGTGACTGCCGAAGAAAAGGGTCTTTTAGCTTCCACACTTGTAAATGGTACTGTCAGTAGATATTTGTAAAACCATGCTCATTAAGTTATATTTCTTTTTTAATTACGTTTTTCAACAAGACAATGACAGACCACATGAGGCTAAAATATGGATCAAGACAATATTAACCGCTTACCATGGCCCCCAAGATCGCCAGACCTTTCTCCAATTGAACATGTGCAGGACATTCTAGGTCGCAGCTAATTGAACTTGCAGCACGCCCTTAGACTCTGACAGTACTTAGACATAAGTTAAAGGTCGAGTAGAATGAGATATCTCAAAAGGATATAAACCACCACGTGGCAGCTCTAGGATTTACAAAATTTTTAATCTAAAAAGTAAGTCATGGGATCCAAACCAAATATATACCAAATTTCATTGGCCTCAAGGGGAACATTTTGGTAAAGAAAATTTTAATTGTGGATTTTCGGAAAAAAGGTTATTTTTTAAGGCAAATTATTTTTATTTTTTTCGTGAATTTGATCAAATTTCATTGTCAAATCCCAAATTTCACAAAAATATCTGTATTTTTCTTGACATTAGAGACATTTGAAATATTGGCATAAGAAAATTGTTGATTAAAAAAATCAACTGGCTATCCTTTTAAAATAAATGTAGATACTTTTGCGAAACTTTGGATTTAACAATAAAATTTGATCAAATTCCAAAAAAAAAGAAAATTTTTTTGCAAATTTCAAAATGAAAATTTTCTTTATAAAATGTTTCCCTTCTAGTAAAAATCCTCGAGCTGTTACTGAAACCAGAGCATAAACTTAATAAAATGTGTTCTATATAAATAGGTGTTTACTTTCTTTTGTCACTCAATATTTCTAAACAAAAACTGTAAACTGAGATGGGGGTCTATAGATATTGTTAACCCAATCTTCCAGCCCTTTCATGGGCAAATTGTTGGGACATTGTCTTTCGTGTTTCTTTAAAAGTGTTAGATAATGTTATGGTTTCAGTAACACTAAAATCTTGGACTTTCATTGTCTTTATTTCTTATTTGTTACACAACGTTCGGTTAGTGATGCATCTTCAACCGTTTTCAAGTGATAACTAACAACTATTCTTAAAAGCTACGACTTATATACTATCCCTTGTTCACCCAAGCTTGACCGACTTTTTACGGTTCAGCAAAGGCTTTTCTTCCAGTGGGTTTCTTTAAATAGTTTTTGCTTCCGACCATTGTATGCGGTGTTGTTTTGACCAAGCGTGTTTGGCTATTCCTGATTTCGACGTTTTACCTCGTTCCGTATTGTTCCGTTTTGTGTTCTTTGACTCCAACTTCGAGTTCTCTTTTCGTTTCCCCGGTGTATACCTTACCACATTCGCAGGGAATTTGGTCATTATTTGAAACACTGTTGTCTGGTCTTGTCTTAGTAAGAATGCTTCTTAGAGTAGTTTGTGTAGTAGTGTGTAACAAATAAAGACAATGGAAGACCAAGATTTTAGTGTTATTGTCTTTCATGATACAACATCCATTTTTTTTTACGTTGCGCCATAGTATATAGACAATCCCAATACGCACCCCGGATATTTTACGCACCTAAACTTAATTTGTCTAATAGTTTTAAAAGACTTGGACTGACGACAGAATCCTTGTTAAGTTCCGTGGATGGAAAACTTATCTTATTATCGCCCAATGAATAAGGTACTGTACACAGAGGAGACGTTCTAATGGTTGAGCAATCCTGACATTTTAGAAAAGCTTCATTATTTAAGTAGGCTCGAGACTGTGGAGAATTTTTAAATTTCCCTGGAGGGTCTGATTCTTCTATTTCTGGAATTTCGTAGTCTTTACATTCTATATTTAGTTCTTTGCATAGGTTTCCTATGTGAAGATGCATTTTTCTCTAAAAAGAAAAAAAAACAGTAAACGGTTAAGTGCGGAAAGATACTTTCACAAGAGTTAGGGTCAAGATTTTTTCTACAAGCGTGCATTTTTTTTCATAAAATAAAATGTGTTTTTTATTTAAAAATACGAATCTACGTAAAAAAATAGGTCTGTGTGCCAAAAAAAAATTAGTTACTTTACTGGTTACGGACTTATTGTTGTCATTTTAATAGGACGTCATTTATCTGTATGTTTCACAAGCTTTCCCGACTTTCGGTCACACCGGAAATGACACCCTGTATTTTTTTCGGATTCAACAGACCATTTTACGTCCAAATGCACCTTTTTTTTTATTGTTAATACTAAATTTAACTTAAAACTGTGGTAAAATCTTGAGATACGTAAATAAACATGAACCAACTTTTTTATCCCGCAGTAGTCGGGTCAACTGGCCTGCTCGTTCGCCAGATTTGACTCCAATTGACTTTTTTTGAAATGCTAAGGGAAGCAAAATTTCTGAACAAATTTGCAAAAACAGGCATACTATTTAGAACAGCACATGCATATCAGCTTGGACACAAAGAAAAAAATCTTCGGTACTGGCATGACTTCCCGGGTCTCAAATACTTCAAAGGTTACAACCTAAAACCGGGGGAATGTAGTCAACGGGACACTAAAGGAATTAAAATCTACTGACAAGATCGGCCTAGCAGAAGACAGTGCCGCATGTGCATGGAGGGGATGAATCGGCAAAACACATACTGTGTTCGTGCCCAACAATGGCACGACTAAGATTCGCAATCCTCGGCAATGACACCTTGTTGCCGGGGAGGTGAAGATCTCTCTCCAACAGGATCATCAGTATTAGAGCTGGACCTGGTGGGAGAAATATAAAGGTGTGAGCCACAATAGACCGATCGGTCGCGGTGGAAGGGTGTTATACCCACTCACTTTAAACCTACCTACCTACCTATTTGGTTTACATATGACTATGTTTTTGATCTAAACCGACATTATACCGACTCTGAAAATTGTTTGGCTTCTGGGGCATTTTCCCAATTCTTTAGATAGTAAAAATATTAAACATGTTTAACATTTTTATTGCGAAAGTAAGAGTTAGAATTATTAAACATGTAAAACATAAATAACCATTTTTTCATTGCGGCCTGTGCTTTTTTTTTTTTTTTTGAGGATTTCCTTACTGTGTGTGCCTGGTATATAACTGAGTAATCTGACATGCATTGTTTGTCACTTACCACATTTAATCTTCCCTTATTTGCTTCAATATGAAATCTAAAAACCTGTTTAATATCATTGTTAGAATAAAAATCATTTACTATTATATCCTCAGTTATTCGAAGTAAAAATAGGAGGTATTCATGCTCTTCAGAACTAAATAGAATAATTAAAAGTAATAAACAATGAGATGTCAGTTTAGCATTTAAATATTTTGTTTCCATCCCACTCGAATTATATCATCTTCTTTTGTTTGTATTATTTTTGTGACCTTATTTCTCATGATACATTAAACAACTTAAACTCATGAGCTATTATTTATGTTACTTAAGTATGAAAAGTACCTCGAAAACTTCCAGAATTCTGTGATTTCCCGAACTCTAAAATATTTTCCGGGCGCAGTATAAGAATGAAAATTTGGTGCTCTTTAAAAAGAAAAAAAACATAAAAAGTTTGGACTTGAACTGACGGCCGCCTTTGCTTTTTATATGGACTATTTTTACAGACACGTGCGGAAAGCGGCACATTATTAAAAGCAAAGGCGGCCGCCAGTTCAAATTAAACCTTTTTAGCTACTTTTTATGTTTTTTTTTTTTAAAGAGCCCCAAATTTTCATTCTTATACTGAAATTGAATTTTCGCCTTGAGCCAATAAGGACGCGGTTAGAGAAAGAGAGAGAGAGAGAGGGAGAGACTTATGCGAGAGACAAAGAAGAATAGGAGTAAAACCTTCCTCACCAGCTACGCGGTCAGCGAAGAGAGTATATACCCTGCCGACCAATCAGTACGCAGAGCGAGCGAGAAAGGTTTTACGTTTATTTTTCTTTCTCTCTCGGACGCTTGCATGGTATGGATTTTTTATTTTTGCTCAGAATGAAACAAAGGAAAGTTTTTAAGAAAAAGAAGCAAAAAACCAATATCTTAAAAGAGCACACACTGCAGATTTTTCCATCGGTTTGGCCATTGGCCTGTCTATATGAAAATGCTTGGACCTATTGATTGAAAATCGGCCGAAAAACTTTCAAATAGGGTTTACAATTACCATTTGATAATTCCGGCAACAGCTGATAAAAAATCTGCAGTGTGCGCTCTCTAAAATTTCGGGAAGTTCGCGTAAATTCAGTTAGTATCTTCGAGCATATACCTTTTAAAGGCAGTCCTGCCACTCGGCAATGCAAACAAGCGTGTGAGGGAGAGAGAAAAATCGGACTATAACCTTTTCTTTCACATCAACGTCCTAATTGGTCGAAGTTGGGGCCGACCAGAGCACGGTTTATACCCCTCTCACCGACCAATCAGCACGTTGAAGCGAGAGAGAAAGGTCATAGTCCGATTTTTCTTTGTCCTCACAAGCTTGTTTGTACTGCTGAGCGGCAGAAATGCCTTCTAGCAGATATGTGCTCAAAAGTTAATATCATTAAAATCAATCAAAACCAATTATTTTTAAATTTAGCGATGGTGAACAAAACAAACCGCGTTTTTTTTTAAATTTACCTTTCTTTAAAAAAGTTATTGTTATCTGGTGACTTGGGTGACTTCTCCGTACTTGCACTTTTACTATTTTTTTCAATTTGAGATCTCTTACTACTAGGGGCACTGTCAGTAGGACTTTTTGGATTTTCTTTCTGTAAATCCAGCATTAAATTGGCATTTTGATTATCTGAGTTAGCGCTTCTCGTACTGGAAACCGAGGATCTCTTTCTCTGCTTAAAATTAAACATATCGGTTTTTGAAGGTGGTCCCACTGAGCATGATCTGGGGGGCAGCTGAAACATATTAAATTTTTGATGATGATGTTTTTATCACCTCTATCAAACAAATTATTATTCGATTGTGGTAATTTTTAATATTATTGTAAGAAAAACTTTCATACAGTTTTTTTAGGTGTTAAAATGGGATTTCTTCTAGTAGTAGGTCTAGATGGAAGACTGTCTGCCTTTAAAGAAGCCTCGCTTTTTGCTTCCGAATTTATACAATTGTGTTTTTTCACTCGACCCCCTCTTTTTGGTATGTAGATAGGACTATTGTATATTTTTCTATTAAAGAAACACAATAAATTAATAAATATTTAAAAAAATATATTAGGACTTAACATTTACCTTAGATTCTCATTAGCGGCCCCTTAATCGTTTGTCCAAACTCTGCATAGCCAATGGTGACTTTAATAGACTCTGTGGAAGAGAAGTATCAATAGCACTTTTAACATGTTTAAGCATTTTATAGTGGTTTTTCATGTGAAAGTAAACAGTAATATCGTTAAAATATGTGAGAGTCATTTTATATTTTAGTAAAACAATGTATAAAAAGTAGAATATGGAAGAAAAAAGTGATAAACTTCTATGAACTTTCAATCACAACAAAAATTTAATCATATTGTTGCGCATGTCGCATGTACGAAGATTTCAGCATTAAACTCGTAAAAGTGTTTTGTAAATTGAAAAAAGTATTTTATAATTACCTAATATTAATTTGTCGTTGTAAAACTTAATAAATAAAAGTTTCTTTATTTTAATTATAATTTGAAAGCAAAATTTGTTCGAAATTTCAAATTTGGCAGAAATCAAAAAGAAAATATTTTTGATATTGTACAGCGAAGATAGAAAGAAGAAGAAATAGGGAGAGAAATTCTATAAAATAATTTCAATTCAATTTTATCTTCGAGCATATACTTATAGAGTCAGTCTTGCCTCTCTGCAATGCGAACACTCGTACGATAGAGTAAGGTTATAGACTTGAGGAAGAAGGTGGCTTACCCCTGTTTTTATGTATTTTTAAAACAAAAAATAAAAGTTTGGATATCATATAATGTCAAATTTAACGTTTTTTGACAATTCATTAACTATTTTACTGAAAACGACCCAACTTCCGGTTTTCAAAAAACACCAGTATATTTTTACATTTTTGGATTCCTGGAAACATTCTGCGTGCAATGGTATATGTCAAATTTTGACAACTTTGAATTTTTTTTTAAAATCCAAGTTTGGTCATGCAGTGCATGCAGAAATTTTTTGCTTGCTTAAATTAATTATAAACCATTCACGGGGTATTTTTTCTTTTGGTTAAATTAATTATGGCATCAAAATATATATTTTTGGTCCATCATGACAACCTAGATTGAAAAAAAAAGTTTTAAAATTTGACATAGGCAGTATTGTTGGACGCAGAATGTTCTCAGAAATTCAAAAATGCTGCTTGGATGTGCAAAAGAGAGAGAGGAATAAGAGTACAGCCTCTCTCTCTTGCTTCAGGTGCTAATTGGTGATTGGGGTATATATAAATGTTCAGCAAAGCGTATTAATGATACTCCTGTTATTTTTGAGCTCAAATCTGCTAGCATCTTTAAACATATACTATTGGAGGCAGCTTTGCCACTTGGCTGAGCAAACAAGTGTCAAAACAGAAAGTAAACCAGGATAAAACCATTCTCTCTTACTCGCTGCTGATATTGGTCGCCCATCAATATTTAATTTAAAAAAATAATAAAAGTCAGATTCAGTTTTTATACAATTTATTTATAAAATACTTAGAAGCTAGTACAAAAGTTTAATATCACAAATACCATTTCTTACTAAATAAAACAACAATACAAACATTAAATTACATTTGTAAATATGTCTCCTACCAATCCTAACAAACCTCAATATGTTCTTTGCTCAGATCCTTGGCAGGCATTTTTGTTGCTGCCAAATATGGATTATCAATAAACATATTACTCTGATTATTATCTTCACTCTTAATTGTTTCATTTTGATTTTGTTCTCCTCCTTCATCCATTTCTTCTTCCTCCTTTTCCTTTTTTATATTTTGTGCTTCTTTATGCTCTTTTTGCTGCTGTAATATTTGACTTTTGGGGTCAAAATCCAAGTCTTCTGGATCGAATATTTGATCTTGAGGTAAGAGGGCACTTAGGTAGGGAGGATATGGAGGTTTAATGGCAATTACTAAAAAGAGATCATAATAAATATTTATACAGTAGCCAAAAAGGTCAACTAAAATAGTTGACATACTTTAAAACAGCAGACAAAAAAAAACTTACACGGAAAAAGATTTCCTTCTTCAGTATCAAAAAGATTATGTGTAGGACTTGTTTTCGCCAAGAACTTTGTAAGAGCCTTTTCAATGTCTTTTTTCATAGCCTTTTCTCTGACAGATTCATAGTCTATAATTGGTTGCTTGTGGGTCTTAAAAAAGAATAAACATGGATTTATTAAATTTTCTTTAAAAAATAATGAGTATTGATACAAATGTACCAAAATAAGTATAACTTTACTAGAGTTATTTTTAAAATACTCACTGGAGTCCTAACATAGGCATGGGGATCTGGAAAGGAGGTAAATGCTGCAGTATATGCTTGGCAAGGTTGTTTGACCCTGCTGAAAGCATGTTTAGTTGCTTTTGGGCTGCTGTGGCTGCAAAGTTGGTATACTGTGCTTGCCGGATTTGATGTAGGTGTCCAGTGAACTGAAGTTAAAGCCTACAAAATATTTTGATTTATTGTTTTATTTCAGTTTTAATAACCTTTTTAACATACCCATTTCAGTAAAACCTAGAATTACATCAGCTACAAGGGGTTCGACACGACCAGACAGTTCGCAATAGTTCTTGCTTAACATTCCAATTTCTGATATAACTGAAAAATAGGTAGTCATAAGGATAACTAAGAAAAACTATATAATTGCTAGAATAACTTCTGAAATGTATAGAAAAACGTTTTAAACAGTCTTACAAGCTTGCATCATTTCAGTCAATGTTCCCAAAGCTTCTTTTTCTATCGAATCGAAACCTGTTTCTTTTAAAATGCTGGAAATTGATATTGCTATCATTTTTCTATATGGATTTGTCTGTTGATCCATTTTCAATATATTTGTTTAAATTTTTGATGTAAAATTTTGTTAGTCAACAAATAAATTGAGGTTATGATGTTTTTTGACTTCTTTTCTACATTTGTTAAACCTATCCAGGTTGATACTGGATTGTTGTGCAAATAATTTACAAGAGGAAAAGTACCTCTTTCTTTTTCGTCTTTAAAAAGTTAATACATGCTTTGAAGATCACATATTATTTCAAGGAAATCGATCGTGGAGGCAGAGGAGCCGAAAACTTGGGATTTTAGCTTCAGAGGAACTGTTTGGTTGGTGGTTCATTCTTTCTTTGTTTTTGGCTCTGGTTCCTACAGGTCCAATTTGCCAGCACTCCCCTTTTCAGACAGAGCTTTGTCTATGGAAAATCTGGATGTCAGGCTAAAAGCCCCCAGAAATTCCAAAACATATTTAAATTTATTTCAAATCAATGCAAGGCACAAATTATTGGTGATCCAGCCAAGGACTGCTACTGATATAACACGTAACCAGTTTCTTTCACTTCTGACGCTTCCCACTTCTCGCGCATTCTTCTTTCGCCTATAGGAAAACACCTCGTGCACAACATAAAAACAGAGAAACTTTAGTTTATAGGAATTTTTTTACAGTGCCTAGCTTGACCCCTAATCAGGTTTGGAAAATCGTTTTATACGGCGCCGCCCTTTCCTGGAAAAAGCTATGTAACTTTTATTCGGTCTTCACCTGGTCGGAGTCAAACAAAAACTCTCGTGGTTACGCTACGTAAATTAAACCTGTGGAAAGCCAACATGCGGCTACTGAAGCTGGGTTTGGTATACACACTCCATTCACTCTAAATATACCTAAAGACGTTTGTGTAATGGAGTTAAAGAGTTCACTCCCAAAGTTCCACCCCCGTAAGGAGCTTTTTTGAGTGGGCATGCGTAGGTTCAGTTTGGGTTTGCTGATTAATAAATATAATAAGTATTTTAAGAGCCTTTCGCCTCCGGTTAGCGTTCGGTTGGTCCATGCACCTAAAGCTCTCTGGTCATGTAATCAAAACTCTACTCTACTACGCCGCTAAGAATCCATTTTTGTTTTCGAATCCACCTTTAGAATACAGTTTTTTTCAAGGTTTTTGGGACATGCGTCTTTTACATGCCTACAGAGATTTCAGACTAAGCCTTTAATAACATTTTGAGTCATTAAAAATGTTTCGGGGCCTCCAGGACTACATCCTCTAACATCTAGAAGCCCCTACCTATCGAGTTGGCAAACTGCCTGAGAGCAGCGCCATAGGCAATATTAGAATCGAAGTAAAATCATTGTGAACAACGAGGTTACGTAACCTCGTTGATTGTGAACTGTTAAAAGTTGTCAAAAACAGCTGTTTAACCAAAATATATGGAGAAAATTTATTTGTTTATGTATATCCAACAAAATAATAGTTTAATTGTTCACAATGAACGAAAATCCTGTAGATTTATACACCTCTCTAAGGACTGAAAATACAGTTGACTATGAAACAGTTATCCAAGCTTTAAAAAATTTTGATATAAATTTGGAGCAAATGAAAAAAAGAAAGTTTTAGATTTTGACTTGTCTCGGCATAAAGAAAAATATAAAGTCCTTCTTTGAGAAAATGAATCAGTGTCATACAAATTTGTTTTTTCAACATACAACATGGCCTTTCTTGTAAAACTTCTGACATTTCAGTATGTAAGTACATTAGATGTTGTAACTATTGGTAAATATGTCTGAAAGTTGCTCCTCCTCTTTCGATTTGACCGCTGTGGTTTCAGAGATGGGGTTTTTTTGTGTGTCGACATTAACCTGCATCATTTTTTCGTCAACGTTTCGTTTTCATCAAAGTTGAAAACTAAACTAACCTTATTTTCACCCAGTACCCTTCTTTGTACACAATACTTGATTTTTATAAAAGTGACACAATATTTTATAAACACCTCTTGAACCTTTATATTTTTATTTATTTATTATCTTTTTCCATTAAATTACGAAGCTTCACTTTTAAGCTGCTACATCCTATGAAGTGGCACACATGGTTGCGGCCACGATCCAACTTAGAAAGTGGAGGTTTGCAATTAAATGGAAAAAAGGTGTAAAATAGATAAAACAAGTTTTGAAAGGTTTCAAAATATTATGTGTCAATTTAGTGTAAAAATCAAGAATTCTGTGCAAAAAGAAGGATAGGAATAGTGTAAATAAGGTTAGTTTGATTTCAACTTTAATGATGAATATCTCGAAAACGAAACGTTACCGAAAAAATATTTTTTTAGGATTCTTAATCAGTGTCCCAAACCCCCCGTATACCAAATTTATCAAAATCAGAGAGGAGCAAACTTTCGAGACAATTACCAAACTATTTAAATACCATTAAATATATTTTTTTAGGATAATAAATCTGAAATCCTTAAACTTGATATTCAACCAGAAACCAATAATGTAAAAAAAGAATTGGAGTATTGTTGTAATACTCTTAAGCGTCGAAGAAACCTAAACTTAATGTTTACAACTTTAATCACATTTGCTCGATTTATAGAGTCACGAAGGTTAATATGTGATTTAATTCTAAAGAAAAATCGCAATATTAAAATTGAACAAAATGAAGATGGTGGTATTATTATTATTTATTCAGATGAAATAAGAAATATCAAAGTTGGAATTTTTTGGAGTATTCAGTAGTTCAATGTGCTTGAAGTGAAGGATAAGCAGAAGCTTATTACAGAGTCGTTGGTAAAGTGGTAAAATAAATAAAACAGTAATCTAGTGTCAAAATCATTTACAGTATAACAAAGACCAGTATAAAAAATATATTAAAAATGATCCTGAGGGTTAAACTATATTTTGGTGTTAATAATTGCATTTTTTTAAATAACTTTTTTTTTTTTTTACTTTGCCATACTCTATTCAGAGTGTAGGCGCCCTCTTGCACATATCTGTGTTGCATTACAACTGCTATTACACAGATAGGCAGGACCTCAGGCTTAACATGCCTTCCGAAGCACAACTAAGAAGATTTACTAGGCAGAAATACTATACAGTGGTTTTTGTGAGGTGACAAGCTATGAAAAAGTCCAATGGACAATGCGGGAATCGAACCTGGGTCTCCATGTAAGAGGCTAGTACTCTGCCACTACACCAGCTTGCTATGTTTGCATTTATTTTATTTGGATAAAATTTTACTTATCAAAATTCTTACACTGCATTTTACTCTATTTTATACAAGGAGATTTTTTTATAGATGATCATAAATTTAAAATTTTCCGTTTTTGAGTTTTTGTATACTTCTAAGTGGACCAACCTTAAAAATAAACAAATGGAACACACGGATTGAGCACATACATGTTAAACAAATGATACTTAAAATTTATAATATTTTGTATTGCTTATTTTTAGTAAAAAATACAACAAATGAATTCAGTTTTATACTGTATATTGCTTATTTACTCATTCAGTACTTACAGAGAAATTCTCCAAATAGTACAACATACAGTTTACAATTTACAATGAACCTATACTAAGAAAAAAGTACACTGCAAGTGTTACAATACAAGATAAAGTAAAAAATACAGTACAATAATCAATACTTATAGATATTATTAGGTAGATATAATTAAAAAAGTTAAACACCACAGTCCTGCCACAACTATTCAGATTTCAAGTGTTAATGCCTTTATTCTTAAAAAGACTGTGAGAGCAGGACAGATCAAATTTTTATGTACATAAATTTATTGTGAAACAGGCTCATAATGATTAAGAGGTCCATTTATACCAATATCAGTTCGGCTAATATTTACAGCAAATAAATCAAATGAGCCTTGTCGCCCTGGGTGGAACTCTAAAATTAATTCGAGCTAGAAGGTCGAGCAGTTTATCGTGTTGTTCAACAGTTTGTGACCAAATATTGATCAAGTTTGACTCAGCACCTGCTATCCATACCTAAGATATTTAGTCTTTCTTGGTAGGATAAATAATGATTTGTCTCAATTCAACTTGTAAAGCAAGTAATTCACAGAATTTAGACTGTAGTCGTTCAATTCTTTTTATATGGGTGTTATAATAGGGACTCACAATACTTTACAGTATTCCAGATGACTCCTAACCAATGCAAAATATATATTCATCAGGACAGTGATATTTCTAAATTTTTAAAAACTGTCCCATAAAATTTTTTCCATCCTGTGCCTTTTAAAAATAAGGGTTTTCTATAGGGAAAAAAAGTTCTTAAAAATTTTTTTTAACCCAAAATCTTTTTCAAAAACCCCCGATATGGGAGACATTAGGGGTAAAAAAAATTGGTTTTTTTTTTTTTGGAAAATGATATTATTTTTCATTTGGGGTACATTCAAGGAATGTTATTTTTTCCCCCCACCAGTTTACGGGGTTATTTTTTACAAAAATTTTAAAGGTAGACAGTCATCGGTTTTTTAAAGGTTTTGAAATCTTCAAAAAATCCGCAAACAACAAGTAGGAAAAATATCAAAAATGGAAGGCAAATCATGAAGAAACATCAAAAAAGACTGTTGTATAAATGTTTTGTTTTAAAATTTCCCCCAAAATTTTTAAAGTGTTAAGAAGGAAAAAAAAAATTAATTTAAAAATTTGGGGGGCTCATAAAAAAAAAAAAAAAAAATTATTCATGATCAAAATCCCAAAATACTCCCCCCAAAAAACATCAAAAAAGGGGGGCCCCCGTTTTTAATTTTTTAAATTTTTATTTCGGGGGAAAATTTTGAAAGACCGCCATCTTGCCACTGCCATATTATTTCCGGGTATCTCACAAATACCCCCCCGGGGGGTCAAAAAACAAATATGGTTTATAAGGGTGCCCCCCAGAACCAAATACCATTTTGATCAAACCCCGGAAAAATTTTTTTAAATTTTTCCCCCTGTCTGAAAAGGGGCCCTACTGATTTGTTGGTGGGTTTGGGGGTTTGGGGGTCTTTTTTCTTTTTAACAGACCACGACAGCCCAAACCTTTTAAGGGGGTTTAAAGGGGATCTTAAAAATGTGGTTTTAAAGGGAATTTTTTAACCCTTTTGGAAACCCTTTTATTTGGAAAAATTTTTAAAAGAAGGAAAAAAAAAATTTTCATTTTTAGTTT
>JAHBCN010006187.1:0-50665 GCA_019359885.1 Listronotus oregonensis | reverse complement strand
ATCTTTTTACGTCCAATTAATTTGCTGTTGTTAATACCAGATTTAGCTTAAAATTGTGTTAAAATCTTACGTGGTACGTTAATAAACACAAACCAACTCTTTTATCTGTTAAACTTTCGAAGGCATGAAAGCAATTTTTCCACCGCAAATTAAGACAAAACTTAATTTAAAAATGGTGGATTCGGACGTAAAATGATCTGTGGAATCCAAAAAACAAAACATATACAGGGAGTCCCTTTTAAATATCTAAACTTTCAGAATTTCCGGTAAAACTGGAAGTCGAGAAAGCTCGTTATATATGTATAAAAAAACATTTTTTAAAAAAATTAAAAAGTAATAATTTATTTCAACCAAACTCTTGTTAACACATAAAAAAATCGTTGTGATTTTTAAATATTAGATTCGTAGACGTTCATTAATGGCACAGGGGATCAAGCGTAAAAAAATAGGGATTTTTTATTTTTAGAGGGAAATTTGCTTTTGCAAAGCTGGGCTGCAAATGCAAATATTTTTTAAAACTGAAAATTATAAAATTACACTTTTGGCAAAAGAAATTAGGGCTGGACTATGTTTAAAAGTGTATGTAACTTCCTAGATAACCAGAAATTAGAGAAACTTACAGATCTAGTTGAATAAAGAACATATTCAATCTTGCAAGACGTTCGGTTGCATTATGTAACTTAAGCTGCATTTTCTTCATTTTCCATTTGGAATTTTTCCCAGACAATTTACGAGGATGGAATGAAAAGTTTCCGGCCTAACCCATAGAGGGAGCGAGACGGCAACTTCTGAAGAAATTTTGCAGAAAAGTCATAAAATCGTTTTGAATAGACAAGAGAAAACTATCCGCTCGATGCTTACTATAGAGCAAAAACTCATTCGCATGACCATCTCAGAAGAGTGTTTGACACTGTTTGGGCGTTCTCCAACTAAATTTCTTTGCCGATTTATTACTTGTCTATGAAATTCGGATACACCAGTATACTCCGGAAACAAAACAACAATCAAAACATTTGAGGGGAGCCGAAGAAGGCAAAGGCAATTATTTCGATTCATGCAACAATATCATTCATGGTTTGACCATTTCCATGTTATTTTTAAGTTTAAGGTGTGGTATACCTTTTAGCTATCGTTACTGGATTATATTATTTGATTTTTAAGGTACCCTCAAGATTCGTCACCTCCTGTCCGCAGCGAGGATGCGCTGGTCGCTGGCAGCCCACGATATATGCTTTACGTGTCCCCAACACTCCTACTTTTTCAGCTTGGGGAAGTGTGTCCCCGTCATCCGAGGGGCCGGGGTGTATCAGGAGGCAGTTGATTTTATGATTGAACTGCTCGCCAAAGGGGCGTGGGTACATATTTTCCCAGAGGGTAAGATATTTCATTAATTCTGAACTTAAGGCTTAAAATATGCACTTAGATAATCAGAGCTACCCAAATAGTATTGTATTGTATGATAGCTTACAGCCAATGAGAATTTTTCAGTGGTGAAGGGTCTTCAGGGTAGGAGGTGAAAAAGAAAGGTGAATAGAAAAATTAAATTTTAAAACCTTGTATTTCATAAACGAAGGCCTTGCGGACCCATATTTATAAAGACTTTTATGTTTATTTTTGGACCCTGACTACGTACCTGAAGTATTGACATTTCCTCATGAATCACCCTGTATAATCAAAGGTTTTTTCTCACGGTAACTAATAATAATTATGTCAATTTATGGTCGTTGTATTTTTTTAAATGTTATGTTATTCTAAAAATTGTTTTTTCCTTTTAAGGTAAAGTTAACATGACAAAAGAAAATATGCGTATGAAATGGGGAGTCGGCAGGATGATTTTCGAAGCACCTGTTTCTCCTGTAGTGGTGCCGATATGGCACATAGGTATGGACGACGTACTGCCAACTGAACCGCCATATATGCTTAAGTTAAAGAAACATTTAACTTTTAATTATGGAGAACCAATAGATATGACTGAAATGGTAAGTTGCTTACAGGGCAAAACTGAGAAGTTTAGGTAGCACGATAATATGTACAGGGTGTCCCAAATTCGATTCTCATCATTGCTATCCCGGAAACTTGAAGAGATACGAGTCGGTTAAATGGAGGCAAAGTTGCGCAATTTAATGCTGATTAAAATGCCACCTTAAAAGTTTAAAAATTTTAAATACTTACTTTTAAATAAATAAGATTCGCGATTTCTTTCTTATTTTTTTATGACTCTATTTAAATAGATATAACAAAATAAATTTTACATTCACATTGCTACTTTTTTTTGTTCCACAAGACAATGTTATTAGATTTACACACCGACGTTTTGTCTTGCAAAAATCTTTTTTTGTCTTATCTTTAAGTTAAACATTTTTAAAATATACTTTCAAAATTTGAAGTCGATTAGAGCATAACTCCCGAAGTTATTGACTAATTAGTCTCTTCTCCTTGGACCACTGTCGCATCAACAGGGCCGAGATAGAAGCTCAGCAGCTAAGCAAAGAAGCCAGAATAAGGCAAAGACTTAAAAAAGCGGCTGAATACAGCGAAGTTGCAGCAGCTCTATGGAGCTGGAATCAATAATTCAATGTAAATTGATTTTTTTGTTTTTAAAACTCTGAACGCATTTAGGTTAGGTTAAGTTGAAGGTGAGTTGACCTTTTACGCCCTCCACCGCGACCGCTCGGTTTATTGTGGCTCACACCTTTTTATATTCCTCCCAATAGGATCAGACTTCTAAGGATTCCGATATCAAACTGGGAAAGAGCTATTTCAGTTCCCTTTACTCGTGCCGCTACTAGACACGAGCACAATATGTGTTCTGGTGTCCCTATCTCCTGGAAAGTATGAGGAGCAGACGGTTAGATTCGTCATGCCGTCCTCTTCCGGTATAGTGACGTGGGTAGCTACCAGGTCCTTGTTACAGGAACCAGATGTACGTTCTGAGGCCGTATGTCCTACCTTTCCCTATGAAAACGGTTCTATCCGCTTTCTGTTTAAAGCCATGGAACCCTTTTTCCTATAAAAGCGATTCTGTCCGCATTCTGTTTGGATTCAGGGATCCCTTCTTAAGCACCTGCTTGCTTGTGGATGGATTTCCGCCCTTCCCCCGTGAAACAGGCACCTTCGAAACGGATTCACCCGTTTCGTTCGACGCACCCTTGTCTGCTTGTGGTTAGTGGTTAGACCTTTGTCACAAGCACCCTTGTCTGCTTGTGACCTTTGTCACTTTTTTCTTATGAAAGCGGTTCTGTCCGCTTTCTGTTTGGAACTAGAGAAGTAGAAGTAGAAGACCAGTCTCCTCGGGAATGTCCTGACCTGTGACAAACTGGGAATGCCCTCAGACATAATGCCTACAGCAACCAATTACAACAAAATTACACTACAGTGTAGTCTACCCACAAAGGGACTGGAGTCGAAAAACGACCGACCTGCTCCGGGCTGACATCTGTTGGTGCACTCCGATGGCTTCAAACCAAGGACGGTGTTAGAGCTGGAATATATGGACAGAGGCCGAGGGCAGAGTTTTCTTAGCCTGGGCACTCTTTGCAACCATATTTATACGTAAGACAATTAAAATATTCCTCCGATAGTCAAGCAGCTGCAGTGCTCTGAATCCAGCTGTGCAATTCGAAAACCGTTTGAATTGTAAGTATGAGCTGACCAAACTGGGTCAAAAACAATAAGGTTACACTACTGTGGATACCTGGACACACCGGCCTCAGGAGGTAAATGTTAATCCGCAAACCTCCTTGCCAAAAGGGGGCGGAGACAAAATTGCAGGGCGGGAACTGTCATCGGTATATCTTATGGAACGGCCAAGCAGTTCATATCAGCTTGAACATTAAGAGAAAATCTTCGGTACTGGCATGGACTTCCTGGTCTCAGACACTGAAGGCCTTCATAAGCCCACCGAACCAACACTGTACTGTCAAACTACTGGAGCAATCAAGGGTACACCTTAAAACTCTAGTGGGACTGTACACGGACACTGCAGATTAAAATACCACATGCACAAGATCGGCCTAGCGGAAGACGCCGAATGCCGCATGTGCTTGAGGGCGATGAATCGGCAGAACACATACGTTCGTGCCCAGCAATGGCACGAATAAGATTCTCAATCCTCGGCAATGACACTTTGTTGCCGGGAAGGTGAAAGATCTCTTCCAACAGGATCATTAGATTTATTAGGAGTCTGGACCTGGTGGAGAAATATAAAGGGTGTGAGCCAATAGACCGATCGGTCGCGGTGAAGGGTGTTATACCCACTCACTTTAAACCTACCTACCTACCTAGGAAGTAATAGTCCACAACGGCAGAGCCCCGCATTACCGCAGTAAAGCTTGTAGATACTCCAAGAAGTCGCCCTGCATCTCAGAGGCACAAGTTGGAGCACACACCTGTTTAATGCACAGGATGTCATTCCAGCACGGTATGCTAACACCTTGAGTTCGTCTTAGCTTGATCCCATCCCATACGCTAGCGGCAACTCCAGCGCATGTCACAAAAGATCCTACTGGGCCCAACCACGACATCGACGTGCGAACACAACGTTGGGTGAACGTTTATTCGAAACTGCTGATAAATAACTACTATAGCACACTGGCCACTCATTACTGCAGTTTCAGAGCCATTTTCAACAAAAATCTTTTTTCAGACTTCATTTGAAAATGACTCTGTGAGTTGGAAACTGCAGTAACAATAATTTGTGAATACATTTAGTGGGTAAAAACATAGTAGTTTTATTTATCAGTGTTCTTCATGATGATTAATTACCACATAGTAACGGCTAATAGCATCAATTTTTCGAAACTACTTTTTAAAAAAACGTACTTAATATTATTAAAAACTAGTATTACCAATTAATTTCAAACTTGGTGTACATTTTATCCATGTAATATACCTTCCCCCCCGTCTCTGTTTTATATTTTTTTACTTTAAGGGGGTTTTTTACCCCTTAAATGTCGAAAGTTTTTGTAAAAATACTTCGACTAAATTGTAATAGATTTCGATTTCCAATAATTTCAGCTGAAATACAGTGATCAACGCAAATCGTCTGGGAAAAACTCCGTCACCGGTTTGTTTATTAATATTTTTTCACAAAAAATTTAGAGAATGTTGTTGAAACCATACTTAATAATATACAGAAGGTTTAAATAAATTTTCTCAAGCCATATTGGTTAAAAAAATCATAGAGAAGAGGTTTTTTTTCACCATTTAACCTTTAAACCTCCCTCCCTGAAACAAACGCTAATATCCTAGAAACGAAAGAATATGAAAGTATTTAGGGTCACCATTTTGTTAAGAAGATTATCATATGAAAGTTTGCACGTAACAGTGTTGCCAATGGGAACTAATTATTACCTTGGGTATAATTGCTATTTCTGAGTGTTACCAGAATTAAATGAATTCAACAGTAATAATTTAACCCTTTTACTTATTTTAGGTACAAGCTTTAAAAGCCCAAAATGCAACAGAGGAAGAAGCTAGAAAACAAATAACTGACTTCCTGCAGGACAAGCTGCAAAAATTAAAAATAGAAACCGAAGCATTACACACGAGGCATTTTAAACCGAGGTCCTGATATAAGAAGTGGGGTAGGTTAGAGAATAAATGTTTCAAAGCGCGAGTAAATGATGTGAATGATTAGGTAAACAAATTGTGACAAGTTGCAAAATGAGCTTAATTTAAATGCTATAAATGTCAAACATTACAGGTGTAATGGCGTCCTTTAGTTGTAATATTTTTGGGGAAGATGCACCATGTCTTATTGGTAGTATGTGAGACATTTATTTATTTCAAATAAATAATATTTTTAACTTTAAATAATTAAGAATATGTAAAGAAAAATTTAAAGGTTTAGCAATAATTTTGAATATTTCTGTTAACTTAAAAGTAAGTAAAGAGCTAACATGGACTCCCAGAAATTATTGTAGAATTTGATTCGAAAATATGGCCAGCATAGTACCACTGCAACTCTGAACAGAAAATTGAACCCTTAGGGCTGCGTTCAAAACCTCATTGTCAGTCTAAAAATATTTTTAGAAGTGAGAGAGTTTATGTACAGGGCAGGGTGAACCAATGACTGGACAGATAGATCCATATTTAAAAAAAAAAAGTGAAATAGCTTGTTGTTTTTTCTCAGAGATCCAAAAAGAACACTTAAAGAAAATTATTTGATTTAAACCAAAGAAATATAATATAAAAATTAATATTTTTTAATGGGATATCTTATTGATTGGGTCCTATTTGAAAGCGTTTTATTTATGGGTTGCAGTCAGAAAGATTTCAGTATTCATCTGGCTAGTTACAACAATAATAATAATTTAATTATATTTTTCTATGCTAGACTTTAACAAAACATTGACATTTTATGTTTTGGCATTTCAGGTTTTTATTGTTTCTTTTGTTTCATTTTGTAATTTGTTGCAAATTTCTCAGGATTTAAAAAATTAATTCTATTGTTCTTAAAATAAATACAAAATCCTTTTATTAAAACATATTGAAAAAAGGCCTACATAGTAAACAGGATTAATCTTATGTCGCATCTCTTTTGTTTCAACTAAACCATTTTCTTAAAATATTCTTACAAATTCCTTGCGGGAAAATACACACGTTGGCTGGTTCACATTTTTTTTTAATATGAGCATAGCCCTAAATATGGCTTTATTCCATCCTGGTTGGACGTCCTCGACTCGTATTTTTTAAAATCGCTGTTATAAATTTTTAAATACCACATACCACAAAATATCGTTTTGAAACTTAATCTGTTTTTGGGCAATTTTCATTTGAAATTGACGTAATCAGAAACAAATGAAAAGTCGCCTCATTGGTCAATTGCATTTCTAACCATGGTTACTGACTTGTTTGACCAATACAATACATTTTGGTTTAGTTGTTTTTGTTTTCGAACTTTTAAATAAAAATTTCCTGATTTTGGTATTACCAACGATGCTGTGTATCTTCACCTAGAAAGCACATAATTATGATAATGTAATGTGTGTCTGTAAATAAAGTAATTGTATAACAAAAATAAAATCGAATGGACGAGCCCATCGATTTAAAACTGCACTGACTAAATTATGTTTTAACAAATGAAAAGATTCTATATATTTATGTATATTTTATGGCGAATCATATTGAAAACTACGTGAAAGAATCTTGATAATTTTTAGATCATTCACCTTGAAGTTCTCAAATGCGCTGAAAACTTCATAAAGATTTCAGATTAAACTAGTCAAAAAAATAATTATAATACTATTGCCATTATCAGCATTGTTAAGATCCGCATTTGGTTGCAAATACCCTGCATTTTATTTTTAATCTATGTTTAGCAATACATTTATTTAAGATGGCTGTGCTTGACGTCAGTTGTAGCAAGTGTGCTATAAGTGTGGTTAACTTTACTTTATCGTAATAGCCGCACTATAATATCGGTGGCTGATAGAATGTCCAAATAGAATAATGTGATAAGCTCAAAACAGTTTAAGTGATTTATTGCATTAGTTTATTTGATTTAAAAGAAAACCTAGGAATAAGGAAATATAAATATAATAGCACACTAATGGATCTTAACACTTATTTTAAGTATAAATTAGGTTAAGATTATAATTTTATACCAGTTGTATTAGGAAAACGCTATGAGTGGATTTTTCGGTGGAAGAGGACAAGTTTTATCGTAAACACGAAAATCTGTTACGACTGGATTATTAGGTGACAAGTCTTCCAAAGAAACAACAAAATATCTTTTATTGCAGGTATATTAGTTCGGGAGCTGAAGGGTGAAAAAATAACAATAGGTGTCACATTTACTTGATTTACTGAGAGCGGAGGTTAATTTTTCACAAAATAAAAAGAAATAAAAATTTTAACCTGTTTATTACATTAAATGTGAATAATAATAAATAGCAAAATTCATTAGACCTATTTTTCCACGCCATTGTGCATCAAATGAAACAAATAATAAAAGTAGTGGTGGCAGGTGAAGCACTTTACAAATTCCTTTTTTTTTTATGAAAATATTTTGTTTTAACCTTATACAACTTTCTGTATGTGAGGCGTAACTGATTTTAAAAAAAAGAAATCTCGTCTGCCCTATTGTACAACCTATAAAAAAAACCGAACGGCAGGATGGTAGAACCCCTGGTTGTAAAGAAAAGGCTTGAGCTCTTTTAAAAATGCATTTTCAAACAGCTTGGAGAAAACTGATATTAATGCAACAGGTTTATAATTTTTCACATAAAATGCATCTCCTTTTTAAAATGGGGATATATTTACTTTTAGATTTTGGGAAATTTACCTTGTTGAAAACTAAGGTTTATATCCATGTTAAGACACCAGCCAAGGGTTTCAATCACACGCCTCAAAATTGCAACCGATACTCCAAACTAGCGAATATTTGTTCTTAATTTTTTTTTTCGCGTCTCCAACAAATAATTTTTAGTTTTAGACAATGCGCTATTTCAATTGCAGCCGGCTATTCATTTTGATTTTTCCATCTCTTTTTTATTGATTTGAAAGTTTCAGAGGGTGGTAATACCACAAGGACAGCACGTAGACCTCAGTTGGGCCTTTGTGATTCCCTTTGTAGGTGGGAGATTTACTGCGTTTTTCTACCCATTGATTTAATATTGTTGACGACGTCTTTAGGTCTCTTTTTTATTATTAGTAACAGGGTTCTTTTTGGCAAAAATACGACCGGCTAATAATTTTTTTCACTCCTCCACCCTACATTATAAATTAAATGCCGTGTAGCTTTATCCATTTTTAAAAGTTATACAGTGTGATCAGCCAAATGGAATAAATTAGAAAAAATAAATGGAGGCGTTCGAAAATCGACACGTCTGTATGAATTTTAATCCCATTTATTTCATTAAAAAAATTTTATACAGGGTGTCTTATGTAGAAGTGGCCAATACTAACTTTTCTAATTTAAATGCAACGCAGGGTATATTATTGAATTTTTGGATTCCTCAGAACATTCTAGACATATTTCATGTACAATGTCCTATACCTATCTTAAACTGTTTCGGAAATATTAGGCGTTAAGATGCATTGTTTTTGCATGCTTGCCGCTTACTTAAGGGTTACTTTGCGGGCATATATCTACTAGAGACAGCCTTGTGAACAAGCTTGCGAGAGAGAAGGAAGAATAGATATATAACCTCTCTCTTTTTTTTCTTAATTTGTCGTTGGTGTATATACCCCTACGCAGGCAAGAGAAAAATGTTATACAACGATTTTTCTTTCTGTCTCGATGCCTGTGGTATATGCACGAAAAGTAACTCTCAAGAAAGTGGCAGTATGCAAAGACAATAAATGCAACAAATCTGAAAACGCTTAATATTTCCAAAACAGTTGAAGGTATAGGACATTGCAAATAAAATATGTCTAGAATAAAAACTAAACTAAAAACTAAATAATATACAGGGTGTTGCATTTAAATTAGGGAAGTTAATATTGGCCACCGTTACATGACACACCCTGTATAAATGGTTTTAGTTAAAAAAAATGCACCATCAAAAATACCAATCGACATGTCCGAGCATTTTTTTAAATACGCCTCCATTTAAAGCAAACAAATGCAAGAAAACAAATAATTAATTTTAAATGTAATAAGCAAATGTGAGCATGCTGATAGTAAGAGGTAGTTTTTTTTTTAACTCAACTAACATAGCGGGGGTATGATTTTAGATGGTGTTAAAGCTTTCAAAGAAAAGTTATTAATTACCTCTTTTATTTTCTGATATTACTTTTACTTTTTTTCTATAGGCTTCTATAAATGAAAAAGTTTATTTGCACACCATACAAAAACTCTGATTTTGGGACTTTTAAATTTTGTAGAATTTGTTCACACTGCCAAAACCATAGCGTTTAAGAGGCAAGTAGATTGGTGATGCATTCTAGCAAAAGGTATTACACTTTTGTGTTTTTGGTGTGATTAGATTAGCAACATTGCAACGCAACCCCATTTGTGAATTTTTAAAATTTTTATAGAAATCACAAACGCATTGATACGAACGAGTTCATATTGGTAAAAATAAAACATATTTCAATTAATTCTGCTGTTACTAAAAATGAAAATAAAATTATTTTTATTGCAACATACAAAAAAAAAAGACACACTGGTTCGAGTTGTATTTCTTTTCTTTCAATTTATATCATGATTTTTAGTGATCTTCAGAAATTCTACACAAATGGATATTTTAATTTTTTTTTAAAACGACTAAAAACAAATTTGGTCCTGTTCAGTCCTCATTATATATAGTATTGGACCATCAGCTGCCTAATTGTTTTATAATTCATGGTGAGAAGTCGGTTTGGCTTAGTATTTTTTTAATTAGGGACAACTTTTGGCTTAAGATTAATTTTTAGCTTCCAGTTAAGTTAAAGACGTACCATATACATTTACACTATCCAGAACCGCCATAGTTATGTTTAAAGTTGTGACATATAACATTTTCCTATAATTTGATTGTTATATTGTTCTAACCGTAAAATTTTGTTGTAACTTATTTTTATTGTGGTTAAAATGTATAAGGGCTTAACCAGTTGTTTATTCAAAATAAAAAAATTAGCTAATTAATTCTTAGATATTTAATGATAAAATTAATAAATTCTCTTATTACCCATCTCCTTATACCTTATTTTCCACAAAGAAGCGAAATAAGAGAGAAAAAAGAGGCAGTTTCAAAGGTAGAAATTTTTACGCGAATATTTCAGCACCATGTATAAATTTTCCCATAAGACACGTTAAAAATCAAAAAGTTTCAGCTAATATTTCAATCATGTATAAATTTTCCCATAAGACACGTTAAAAATCAAAAAAATTTCAGCAGAAATTTCAAAACGAGGACAACGTGTTGGATGTACCGCAACGACCCTTTCAGAGTCACGTGGTTAGTGATGACGTTTAGTTCCAACCTGACTACTAGTGATGGAACCTTCCGAACGATATTCAAGTATAGAAATGTTTCATATAATTGGAATACTTCTTTTGATTTGAATATTCGTATTCCAATCAGCTGGGGTATATTACGTACTTATCGGGTGATAGTTCATTCGATTCGCGCACTCGGAAAACCATAATATTATTTCCATCATAAGGAATTTTAATTCAAAATGCAGATACTACACACAAAAAATTAATATCAAATAGAAATTATCCACGACTTTTTAGCGGCCACTGTAAAATAACAGCAGAACAAATTAAAAACATACATTAATACGTATGCGAACACAACATCAACCCAACAACTGAAATAGTCAACTGAAATGAAAGGCCGAAAGAAAATAATTCATTTTTCATCTTCCGACAATTGATTCATCCGAAATAATTCGTTATTTTGAAAGCAAAGGCTTCGACTTCGGGGTAAATCGACGGTCGGCGGAATATATCGAATACTGACTGGCGTTGGTCGGTCAATGTTTCATATGTCAAATGATATTCCGAATATGAAGATGTTCCGGAATACGAATATTCGAATATTACACTACTGACTACTGTTTGGTTTTTCCACCCTCCAACCATCCCAGCACATGGTATATGATCAAAATATCATTAATTGATAGACCAATTAATTAGTGGTTTGATTTATCAAAAGATTTATTCTAGTTTTTTTAGTATTCTGCATTATTTACAAACTATTCTAATTAAAACAGAACTTTTGACTGGGTAAAACTTATCCCCAATGGAGTATTTATATTTCTTAATAGTAAAGGCTATCAAATCTAACATGGATAAATAAATAGTTTATTTTAACTTTAGGAATTGCCCTTTTCACTCTCTGGTTTATCAAATGTTTAACGATGTTTTTTTTTTATTGTTGTTGATTAATTTTAAGACTACGTAACGTTTTTCATGAAACCAACCCATTATTTTTAAGTGTTTATGGTGTATTTTTATTATTTTGTTTTTATATAAAATTTTTAAAGTATTAGCGATCCAAAAAATTCCCGGTTTTTGATTATGAAAGAGTTTTTAAAGGTTTTGACGTAGTAAAATTAGAAAAAAAACTACTGTAGATTGACTTTTTCTTACCAAAACTATTTGGTATGTTAATATCGATCGCAGGATTTTGTTAAAGCTTCCAAAATCATTGTTGTGTTAACTAAGAGAACATAATAAATGATATATTGATACGTATTTTTTTTATTTAGGTGAATTAAGTTTCTTTGTGTAGTTGTTAGGTCACACAGTTTTCCTTCGCAATTTTCAGTCTTAAGCCCGAGACAGCAATGAAGTTTTCCGTCGAGGTTTGTGTCCAATTTATTATTAACCCCCAAAATTTTTGATAAAAAAAAGAGATTTTATTGTACGAAATCCTACATATTTTGCCAAAGAACTTTAACACTTTGACTTTAAATTTTGAAAATAAAAAAACGAGCAAGGAAATTGGGACGAAAACGCATTTTCCTGCCTAGGCAGACATATGCAAAAAAGTCTGTAATGTCAACATTAAATATACAGTTGAAAACAACATGATATTGCAGGCCCTATGATATATGTTGTTTTAAATCAGCATCCTAAACGATGGTAACAGGATTTAAACTGGGGAATTTGGTTTTTATAAAATAAAAAAAAAAACTCTTATTTATATCTATTTTTATTGCACTAGTTTCAGTGAAGATAACGTCAAGGAATCCTACTTTCCTTTCCCGATGTTGAAAAGTCTCACCTCTGATCTAAAAAAATTTGGTTTTTTGAGTAAAGAAATTTAAATGGGGCCCCTTTTTTTATGTTTAAACGCTTATTTTTTAATGCCAATGATTCATTTTAAGACATTCATCAAAATTATTTAAAAAATCCCATTCAGTTAATACGTTTAAATTCTTTTCAAAACTTGACTGGTTTTAATATCACGAATCTTTTGGCCATATTTTACATAAAATGGTCCGAGAAATAATCTCTCATTGCTCTATAGCAATGGTTCCCAAACTGTGCACCATAGGGCTTATCGAAGTGCACCGCGAAACGTTGAAAAAAATTAAGTATTAAAATGTATATCAAACGAGATAAACGCAGTACCTATTTTACTACACATTATTTGCAGACCGCATCCTAAATGCCCTCTATTATATCTCCACATTGGCAACACTGTGCGTAAATAACTATTGCAGTCGACGACACACGACACGTCAAGACTCGAAAGAATATTGAGCGCGGGTTCTATGGTATACAGCGTATTGTTGTTTTTAATAGCAGTGTTATGTAAATTGTGTTGAGGATTAAGATATAGTCATTGGCAAATAAGTACAATTAGATACATCAGTTATTATTGTTTGATTTTAATCTAAATAATTATAATTAATAAATGGTGTTTTACTTAAATTTGTTTAATAGTGACTCTTATAAATCTAAAAATCGCGCGCCTTCCTAATAATTAGTTAAATGGATCGTTGGCAAAAATCTGGATCTTTAAAGAAAACCTTAAAACATGTAAATACCTGAAATCCGCGGTAGAAATAATATCAACATCCAGTAGCAGGTTTTTATTTTTGCGCAATTGTACTGTGAACAGTGCCGTCCGGCAAGAATAACATAAGCCGTAGACTTCTCATAGGAAAAGCCATAAACTTAAAAACAGCATGGTAAAAATATGTACACCTGTTGAATTTACATGAAAGTTTTCAAAGAAATTCCATAAAAAAATAAGGAAGAAAACCATTGGGTTAGATTTTGCGATTAAAACTGTTACAACCAAAAATTAACTTATCGAATTTTGGTGCAGCTTAAAGAACGAATTTAAAACTTTATCAAACAAAGCACAAAATCTTTTACGATTTGCCACAACATATTTGTGTAAGTCAGGATGTTCAGTTTATGTAGCGACCAAGACTAAATTTCAATCACGTCTTAACGCCGAACCAGATATTCGATTACTTACCAGATATAGCTGTGTTAAGTAAATCCAGACATGATTATATATCTAATTTTTTTTCACTTTGGATTTTGTATTTTTTTTTTTTTTTTAGTTAATACTATTTGAAATATATATACTGACTGATACCTCCCACTGATTGTATTTCTTTTTGATATATATTTTTTAAGTCCATATACGAGATTAAAAATATTTTTGGGTGCCCCGCCAAATATTGTTCTCTGAAAATTGCACCAGGCCTCAAAAAGTTTAGAAACCCCAAGGCATAGCCCACTACTTGTAGGACACCCAAAATATCTTTAAAATATAAAAATACCTTAATGATGAATCCTGAGAAGGTACGTCAAATTGTTTTAAATTTTACTTGAGCTTTGGTTTAATATCTCGTCGTTTCTTAACTTTTTTCCCAAGCAAGTCTACTTTTCATTTTATAATTATATAGCCTGTCTCTGGAGTTGTCACTTGTTGCTTTGCTTTCATTCAGCTTCAGCTTAGGCATACTGACACTTGATGTAAGATTTCTTTTCCTGTATATAACATAATCATTGTCGTATAATTTGGGTTCAAATTTTAAGTAGTTATCAATATTATAAGAAATGTTTTGTTCATCTCCTTTAGCAGCTTCCGCGTCAAAGATATGCCCATTTAAATTTTCTGGATTTTCGTTGGTTTTCACTAAATAATTATCTCCCAGCAACAAACTCTCCTTAATGTTAATGCCAGAAATACTTGTTGTGGCGTCCATCATCAAGTGGTGGTACTTATCACTACTAGTACTGTCTTTCTGAGGTGTCAGATCATAGTCCGAATGCAACAGTTTTGAATCATTAAATTGACTGTATGCTCTTCTAGTTAACTCCAGAATATTTTCCATAGAATTATCAACTTCCAAAGAATGCAAACTAGTATCAAAATGAATGGTATCATCCACTTTGTCATGTTCAACACGTTGATCGACATCTGGCCGCTCTTGAACATGACTGTTATCAACTGTAAACGTTCTGTTGCTGTGCTGACTATCAACCGAGTTTCGTCTTGATTTCTGATTATTTTTATTGTCGAAAACAACTAGTTTTGGTTCAGATTCCAACAGCGGTTTATAAATATATACAGGGCCTTTTACCATGACATAGTCACTGTCATCCAATGAACCTTGCAAGATGACTTTTAATATTGTATCTTGTTTTTCCTCATTCTGTATTTCTAAAGGATCTGAACGTTTACTTTTGTCTTCATGTTTTGCAGATGTTCCACTTGTACTTTTTAAGTTTTCCAAGGATTCAGTGTATTTATTATTATACTTATTGACCCCTTTCATTTTGCACAGCAGCTTTAGTGGTAGTAGGAATTTCTACTAAAGTTTGATCCCACATCAGTTTTTCTGTAACACGGTTTTCATTGATGGGATCTGACACAGAGGAACTTCTTTTGATTGGTTTACTCTGGTAGTACCAGATCTTTATCTTTTAATTCATTAATTTCTACAGGAGAATAGTTTTTATTAGTAGTAAGTTTTTGCTGAAGATTGATTTTTTGTAACTAAAACAGTAGATTCAACATTATTATTTATAACTTCTTCAGTTTCTTTATATCATTTATATCAGTATTTAAAGCAATGATACTATGTTTAGCATCATACTCTTTGTGCCTTTCCAACATTTATATCCTTTTTCATGTCACTTTTTCTGACTTATTATCAGTATTTGGGTCAGCCCTGATGAAATAAGACTAATTTCAGCACCATACTTTGGTGTCTTCCCAACATTTTCAACTTTTTCTTCGTCACTTTTTCTGACTTGTAATCAGATTGTGAAACACTATTGCTAGAACTAAATTTTTCAAATTCAGATCTATACTTTTCAGAGTTACTGAGGCTTTAAGATCCTTTTCCGATAGTTCTATCTCAGACTTGCTTTCCCTATCATCAAGCTTTGGTGTATTTAAAGGGGAAATAGGGGAAAACAACTTTGGGACTAATAGGACTTGTTTGATTTTTTGTAAATCTGAATTCTCCTGAAATAAAGTTGTTTTATATTCTATAGGTGGACCCCTAGAGCAATATTGTATTTGCTTGATACTGAACTCCATTCGTTAAATTATTACCTAGAAAATAATGAAAAATGGAAGATAAGAATTACTAAAAATACCGTTTTACTTAAATACTATAATACAGATGCTAATGTTGACTAAGATTACATATACTACTTACTTTGTACCATGTTTTCTCCAGAATTCAGTTCTTTAACAAATGTGTCAAAATCCATTGGAGATTCTTCTGCAAATTCAAAAATTTTATTTTCTTCTTTACCGTAATTGCTCGACATTCGAAAATTTGGGGAATTCATGGTGCTTGTAGATCCAACGATTCTGTACACTCTGTAACTCGTCCTAAAAAAGTTATATAATATATAATATTATTTTATTAAGAAATTCACATTAGCAGTAGGAATTAAAAAACACTTTTATAGTAACGTATTATAAGATAGGTAATTAATAAAGAAAGCCACAGTTTAAACTTTTTAAAAAAGCAAAACACCAATGTTCTTTATTTTATCTTGGGGCATTCTACGAAGGCTGAAATCCAACGTACTGGCGTATTGTGGGTGTCTTAAATATGGTAAGAGGGAGTTTATTTACACAGCACTCAAATATTTAAAGATTTGAAGGAGAAGGCAAACATGTGCGGGTAGCAGGTTCTATAGTCTGACACTCTGGGGATGAAGGAACAAATAAAGTGGGAAGTACATGGCATCTCCAGTTGAATTGTAAAATAATGCATACGTGGCAGTATGTGTTGCTCTGTTGGGAACTGCCAGAGACATTGGCCCACTTCTCAGAGCAGGAGCCATAAAAAAGCCTATAAGGAGCGACAGTTCCCCTACAGTTTGCCAGTGGGAAAGAGAAGGAAGCCTTGATTGATTGATAAAATAAATACATAAGTTGAGGTTTTGTCCGCCTCGACACTACAGGGCTTGTTGTATCTCTTGTGTATTTGTTTCAGTTAAAAAGGTTTGACACCTTAGACAGGTGTAGTAGCCCTTTACTGTTCTTTCTGGTCTCCAGCTCCTGGTGTTTAGTGTCCACCATTGTCCACCTTTACTGTTCTTTTCTGGTCTCCAGCCTCCTGGTGTTTAGTGTCCACCATGAGGTTTTGATTTGTTCTCCAGTATGTAAGTGCAGGGCACTCATATATGATGTGAGAGGCCGTCTCTTCCTCTTCGTCACATAGTCTGCAAATAGGTTCTTCTCTATAGATGCCCATAGTGTGCATATGTTTTCTTAGAGTGCAGTGTCCGGTTATTAATCCTGTCACTATTCTAATCTGATTCCTATTTAGTTTTAGTAATTCACTTGTTCACAATGTTGTGTTTGAATCCACTGAGTCATGTAGCCACGAACCGAGGCTTTTGATATTCCAAAAACAGGTTCAGGACCCACAAACATTGCTGGAGCCTTGCCTGGTCAGGAGTCTGCATTTTCATTGCCCTGTATTCCCTGTGTCCTGGCACCCAGGAAAGTGTAACTCTGTTGTGGTTAGCCAGGTTTAGGAGGCATTGCAGACAGTTCCAAACCAACCTTGAGTTGAATTGTTGGGATGCCAAAGCTTTTATGGCCGCTTGACTATCAGAGAAGACAGTTAGAAGAAGAAGCCTTACGTTAAGCGTGAGATCATTGATAAGCCAAATAGCTCTTCTTTGAATGGATTGAATCTTGAAGAATGCTAGAGAGAACAATATTCTAAAGAGGGACTGATCTGAAGTACATCCAGAGTATACCAGACTAGAAGAAGAGGAAAAGTGACTGCCGAAGAAAAGGCTCTTTAGCTTCCACACTTGTAGATGGTACTGTCAGTAGATATTTGTAAAACCATGCTCATTAAGTTATATTTCTTTTTAAATTACGTTTTTCAACAAGACAATGTCAGACCACATGAGGCTAAAATAATGGTGGTCTCTATGGATCAAGACAATATTAACCGCTTACCATGGCCCCCAAGATCGCCAGACCTTTCTCCAATTGAACATGTGCGGGACATTCTAGGTCGCAGCTAATTGAACTTGCAGCACGCCCTTAGACTTTGACAGTACTTAGACATAAGTTAAAGGTAGAGTAGAATGAGATATCCCAAAAGGATATAAACCACCACGTGGCAGCTCTAGGATTTACAAAATTTTTAATCTAAAAAGTAAGACATGGGATCCAAACCAAATATATACCAAATTTCATTGGCCTCAAGGGGAACATTTTGGTAAAGAAAATTTTAATTGTGGATTTTCGAAAAAAGGTTATTTTTAAGGCAAATTATTTTTATTTTTTCGTGAATTTGATAAAATTTCATTGTCAAATCCCAAATTTCGCAAAAATATCTGTATTTTCTTGACATTTGAAATATTGGCATAAGAAAATTGTTGATTAAAAAAAATTAACTGGCTATCCTTTTAAAATAAACGTAGATACTTTTGTCGAAACTTTCGATTTAACAATAAAATTTGATCAAATTCCAAAAAAAATACAAACGGAGGATTCGCTTTTGAAACTTAGATTTTTCTCTAGGGAGGGGGAAGCCTCAAAAAACATTTTTTTGCAAATTTCAAAATAAAAATTTTCTTTATAAAATGTTTCCCTTCTAGTAAAAATCCTCGAGCTGTCACTGAAACCAGAGCATAAACTTAATAAAATATGTTCTAGATAAATAGGTGTTTACTTTCTTTTGTCACTCAATATATCTAAACAAAAACTGTAAACTGAGATGGGGGTCTATTGATATTGTTAACCCAATTGCACAAAAATCGTTACCATAGTAGCCGAAAACAACTAAGAGAAAATTTAAAAATCATTAAATTAAATATAATTTAAAAATATTTAGCATGTGGTTTCCTAACACAGGAGAGAATGTCAGCCCTTTCATGGGCAAATTGTTGGGACATTGTCTTTCGTGTTTCTTTAAAAGTGTTAGACAATGTTATGGTTTCAATAACACTAAAATCTTGGACTTTCATTGTCTGTATTTCTTATTTGTTACACAACGTTTCGGTTAGTGATGTATCTTCAACCGTTTTCAAGTGATAACTAAAAACTATTCTTAAAAGCTACTACTTATATACTATCCCTTGTTCACCCAAGCTTGACCGACTTTTTACGGTTCAAAGTCAAAGTCAAAAAATAGCTTTATTGTCAAATGACACAAAAATATCGTAGACAAAGCCATATTTATAATACCTATAATAAAATATACAATATACAATTAAACAGATAAGTCATTTTTAAAATTAGATGTCCAGTTAAAGCAACAACAAAATATTTTTACAAAGCAGTCAAACAAAAATCAAACTAAAAAAACGCTTACACTACTAGACAATAAATCAGTCAATTCTATATATTATCCAGTCAACCAACACATCTATCTGTCATTATAAAAACTCGTCAAAAGTGTAGTATGCTCTCAGTTAAAAACCTCTTTGTCAGTCTTCTAAACCCTTTATGGCACTGTTGCCTCCTCAATGAAAGAGGCAACCATTAAAAATTTTCTTTCCCTCGTAAATAAATGCCCTTTTAATTAGTTCAGAGTGAGGAATGGGCATGTTAAGGATAAAAGTCTGACGCAGGTTGTAATAGTTGGCAATGAAGTTCATCCTTATACTTTTTAAAAACTAAACAGACCACCTCCAAAATATAAATACAAGTTAGGGTTAAGATAGAGTGTCTGACGAACAAGGGACGACAGGATTCACGAACCCTGGCTCCACATATATCTAATTGCTCTCTTTTGTAACACAAACACAGATCCGAACAGATATTGAGAACATGATCCCCAAAAACAAATACCATAACGAAGATGGGATTCGATTAGTGAAAAATAGGAATTTCTCGCAATAGATAAGTCCAGATTGTTATATATAACTCTCAGTGCATAACAAGCTGAAGAGAGTTTATTACATAAATTATCAATGTGATTTTCAAACTTTAGATTGCTGTCAATAGTTAATCCCAAAAATTTAATTGCATTAGGCATAGCGATCAACTCATCTGCCAAACAAATGTTATCCAAGTAACACCTAAACGTCAAGATATTAGTCTTCGAAATATTAAAAGATAATAAATTTGCATCACACCACTGTTTTATCTTACACAAGTCGATAATTAAATTGCCCTTTAACCGATTAATGTCAGTATCATGCCAAAGAATGGTGGTATCATCCGCGAAAACAGTGAACCTTCCAGCTATTGAAAGGCGAGGCAAGTCGTTAACGTAGATGAGGAACAGTAGCGGACCCAGGACCGAACCCTGAGGAACACCAACCCCAGTACTGAGTTCGTCAGAATTAACATCATTATAAACAACCGTCTGAACACGCCCAGACAGATAAGAGCGAAACCACTCCAGAGCAATCCCCCTAAATCCATATGCCTCCAACTTCCAAAGCAGTATCTGGTGGTCCACACAGTCGAATGCTTTCGACAGATCGCAAAACACCGCAGCGGCAGCCTCCCCAGAGTTCAGGTGGAAATACAGATGCTCAAGAAACTCAAAGATAGCAACGCTCGTGCCCTTCCGGTCCTGAAAGGCAAACTGACATTCGCTCATAAGTTTGTGTTTATTCATAAAAGACATCATCCTCATCTTGACAATTTTTTCCACTATCTTTGCCAAGGTAGGCAGCAATGTATAGGTCGAAAGTTTGAAGAATTGCCGTGATCGCCACCCTTAAAAAGCGGAATGATTACAGCCTTTTTCAGGCAGGATGGAAAGTTATCTGTAAGAAAGAAAGAATTTATTGCGTCGGCCAAAACCTGCAAGGCTTTTCTTCCAGTGGGTTTCTTTATGAATAGTTTTTGCTTCCGACCATTGTATGCGGTATTGTTTTGACCAAGCGTGTTTGGCCTGATTTCGACGTTTTACCTCGTTCCGTATGTTCCGTTTTGTGTTCTTTGACTCTAACTTCGAGTTCTCTTTTCGTTTCCCCGGTGTATACCTCACCACATCCGCAGGGAATTTGGTAGATACAGTCATTATTTAAAACACTGTTATCTGGTCTTGTCTTAGTAAGAATGCTTCTTAGAGTAGTTTGTGTAGTAGTGTGTAACAAATAACAAATAAAGACAATGAAAGACCAAGATTTTAGTGTTACTGTCTTTCGTGATACAACATCCATTTTATTTTTGTTGCGCCGTGCCATAGTAGACAATCCCAATACGCACCCCGGATATTTTACGCACCTAAACTTAATTTGTCTAATAGTTTCAAAAGACTTGGACTGACAACAGAATCCTTGTTAAGTTCCGTGGATGGAAAACTTATCTTATTATCGCCCAATGAATAAGGTACTGCACACAGAGGAGATGTTCTAATGGTTGAGCAATCCTGACATTTAAGAAAAGCTTCATTATTTAAGTAGGCTCGAGACTGTGGAGAATTTTTAAATTTCCCTGGAGGGTCTGATTCTTCTGTTTCTGGAATTTCGTAGTCTTTACATTCTATATTTAGTTCTTTGCATAGGTTTCCTATGTGAAGATGCATTTTTCTCTAAAAAAAAAAAAACAGTAAACGGTTAAGTGCGGAAAGATACCTTCACAAGAGTTAGGGTCAAGATTTTTTCTACAAGCGTGCAGAAAATCCTCCTTTTTCGCATAAAATAAAATGTTTTTTATTTAAAAATACGAATCTACGTAAAAAAATAGGTCTGTGTGCCAAAAAAATTAGTTACTTTAGTGGTTACGGACTTATTGTTGTCATTTTAATAGGACGTCATTTATATCTGTATGTTTCACAAGCTTTCCCGACTTTCGGTCACACTGGAAATGACACCCTGTATTTTTTTTTCGGATTCAACAGACCATTTTACGTCCAAATGCACCATTTTTTTATTGTTAATACTAAATTCAACTTAAAACTGTGGTAAAATCTTGAGATACGTAAATAAACATGAACCAACTTTTTTATCCCGCAGTAGTCGGGTCAACTGGCCTGCTCGTTCGCCAGATTTGACTCCAACTGACTTTTTTTGAAATGCTAAGGGAAGCAAAATTTCTGAACAAATTTGACGAATAGATACCTATTTGGTTTACATATGACTATCTTATGGAACGGCCAAGCAGTGCATATCAGCTTGGACACAAAGAGAAAATCTTCGGTACTGGCATGGACTTCCGGGTCTCAGATACTGAAGGTTTCATAAGCCCACCGAATCAACAATTACTGTCAAACACTGAAGCAATCAAAGGTACACCTTAAAACTCTAGTGGGACTATACACGGGACACTGCAGATTAAAATACCACATGCACAAGATCGGCCTAGCAGAAGACGCCAGTGCCGCATGTGCATGGAGGGGGATGAATCGGCAAAACACATACTGTGTTCGTGCCCAGCAATGGCACGACTAAGATTCGCAATCCTCGGCAATGACACCTTGTTGCCGGGGAGGTAAAAGATCTCTCTCCAACAGGATCATCAGATTTATTAGAGTCTGACCTGGTGGGAGAAATATAAAGGGTGTGAGCCACAATAGACCGATCAGTCGCGGTGGAAGGGTGTGTTATACCCCCACTCACTTTAAACCTACCTACCTACCTATTTGGTTTACATATGACTATGTTTTTGATCTAAACCGACATTATACCCACTCTGGAAATTGGTTGGCTTCTGGGGCATTTTCCCAATTCTTTAGTTAGTAAAAATATTAAACATGTTTAACATTTTTATTGCGAAAGCACAGCTTAGCGAAAGTAAGAGTTAGAATTATTAAACATGTAAAACATAAAAAAACATTTTTTCATTACGGCCTGTGCAGTTTTTTTTGAGGATTTCCTTACTGTGTGTGGTATATAACTGAGTAATCTGACATGCATTGTTTGTCACTTACCACATTTAATCTTCCCTTATTTGCTTCAATATGAAATCTAAAAACCTGTTTAATATCATTGTTAGAATAAAAATCATTTACTATTATATCCTCAGTTATTCGAAGTAAAAATAGGAGGTATTCATGCTCTTCAGAACTAAAATAGAAAATAATTCAAAAGTTAAACAGACAATTAGATTCTCAACTGTATACAGTTTAAATATTTGAAGTTTTCATCCCTCTCGAATTATATCCAAAAAAATCTTCTTTTAATTGTATTATTTTTGTGACCTTATTTCATGATACCTAAACTCATGACCTTATTATGTTACTTATTTGAAAAGTACTGCAAACTTCAAAATTCGGATTTCCCGGACTCTAAAATTTTTTCGGGCGTAAAGTTTTCAGTATAATAATGAAAATTCGGTTTTTGCAAGAAAAACATGAAAGTTGCTTGTGCTTTGATTTGAACTGCGGCCGCCTTTGCTCTTATATGGACTATTTTTACAGACACGTGCGGAAAGCGGCACATTATAAAAAGCAAAGGCGGCCGCCAGTTCAAATTAAACCTTTTTAGCTACTTTTTATGTTTATTTTTCTTTTTAAAAAGCACCAAAATTTCATTCTTATACTGATTAAACTATAAACCGTAATTGAATTTTCGCCATGAATCAATAAGCACGCGGTGCGCGAGAGAGAGAGGAGAGAGACTTATGCGAGAGACAAAGAAGAATATGAGTAAAACCTTCCTCACCAGCTACGCGGTCAGCGAAGAGAGTATATACCCTGCCGACCAATCAGTACGCAGAGCGAGCGAGAAAGGTTTTACGTTTATTTTTCTTTCTCTCTCGGACGCTTGCATGGTATGGATTTTTTATTTTTGCTCAGAATGAAACAAAGGTAAGTTTTTAAGAATAAGAAGCAAAAAACCAATATCTTAAGAGAGCACACACTGCAGATTTTTCATCGGTTTGGCCATTGGCCTGTCTATATGAAAATGCTTGGACCTATTGATTGAAAATCGGCCGAAAAACTTTCAAATAGGGTTTACAATTACCATTTGATAATTCCGGCAACAGCTGATAAAAAATCTGCAGTGTGCGCTCTTTAAAATTTCGGGAAGTTCGCGTAAATTCAGTTAGTATCTTCGAGCATATTCCTTTTAAAGGCAGTACTGCCACTCGGCAATGCAAACAAGCGTGTGAGGGAGAGAGAAAAATCGGACTATAACATTTTCTTTCACATCAACGTCATAAATGTCCGAAGTTGGGGTCGACCAGAGCACGGTTTATACCCCTCTCACCGACCAATCAGCACGTTGAAGCGAGAGAGAAAGGTCATAGTCCGATTTTTCTTTGTCCCTCACAAGCTTGTTCGTACTGCCGAGCGGCAGAAATGCTTTTAGCAGATATATGCTCAAAAGTTAATATCATTAAAATTAATCAAAACCAATTATTTTAAAATTTGGCGATGGTGAAAAAAACAAACCGCGTTTTTTTTTAATTTACCTTTCTTTAAAAAAGTTATTGTTATCTGGTGACTTGGGTGACTTCTCCGAACTTGCACTTTTATTATTTTTTTCAATTTGAGATCTCTTACTACTAGGGGCACTATCAGTAGGACTTTTTGGATTTTCTTTTTGTAAATCCAGCATTAAATTGGCATTTTGATTATCTGCGTTAGCGCTTCTCGTACTGGAAACCGAGGATCTCTTTCTCTGCTTAAAATTAAACATATTATCGGTTTTTGAAGGTGGTCCCACTGAGCATGATCTAGGGGGCAGCTGAAACATATTAAATTTTTGATGATGATGTTTTTATCACCTCTATCAAACAAATTATTATTCGATTATGGTAATTTTTAATATTATTGTAAGAAAAACTTTCATACAGTTTTTTTAGGTGTTAAAATGGGATTTCTTCTAGTAGTAGGTCTAGATGGAAGACTGTCTGCCTTTAAAGAAGCCTCGCTTTTTGCTTCCGAATTTATACAATTGTGTTTTTTCACTCGACCCCCTCTTTTTGGTATGTAGATAGGACTATTGTATATTTTTCTATTAAAGAAACACAATAAATTAATAAATATTCAAAAAAATATATTAGGACTTAACATTTACCTTAGATTCTCATTAGCGGCCCCCTTTAATCGTTTGTCCAAACTCTGCATAGCCAATGGTGACTTTAATAGACTCTGTGGAAGAGAAGTATCAATAGCACTTTTAACATGTTTAAGCATTTTATAGTGGTTTTTCATGTGAAAGTAAACAGTAATATCGTTAAAATATGTGAGAGTCATTTTATATTTTAGTAAAACAATGTATAAAAAGTAGAATATGGAAGAAAAAAGTGATAAACTTCTATGAACTTTCAATCACAACAAAAATTTAATCATATTGTTGCGCATGTCGCATGTACGAAGATTTCAGCATTAAACTCGTAAAAGTGTTTTGTAAATTGAAAAAAGTATTTTATAATTACCTAATATTAATTTGTCGTTGTAAAACTTAATAAATTAAAGTTTCTTTATTTTAATTATAATTTGAAAGCAAAATTTGTTCGAAATTTCAAATTTGGCAGAAATCAAATAGAAAATAGTTTTGATATTGTACAGCGAGGATAGAAAAAGAAGAGATTGGGAGAGAAATTCTATAAAATAATTTCAATTCAATTTTATCTTCGAGCATAAACTTATAGAGTCCGTCTTGCCTCTCTGCAATGCGAACACTCGTACGATAGAGTAAGGTTATAGACTTGAGGAAGAAGGTGGCTTACCCCTTGTTTTTATGCATTTTAAAACAAAAAATAAAAGTTTGGATATCATATAATGTCAAATTTAACGTTTTTTGACAATTCATGTAACTATTTTACTGAAAACGACCGCAACTTCCGGTTTTCAAATAAAACACCCAGTATATTTTTACATTTTTGGATTCCTGGAAACATTCTGCGTGCAATGGTATATGTCAAATTTTGACAACTTTGAAATTTTTTTTAAATCTAATTTGCAGTGCATGCAGAAATTTTTTGCTTGCTTAAATTAATTATAAACCATTCACGGGGTATTTTTTCTTTTGGTTAAATTAATTATGGCATCAAAATATATATTTTTGGTCCATCATGACAACCTAGATTGAAAAAAAAAGTTTTAAAATTTGACATAGGCAGTATTGTTGGACGCAGAATGTTCTCAGAAATTCAAAAATGCTGCTTGGATGTGCAAAAGAGAGAGAGGAATAAGAGTACAGCCTCTCTCTCTCGCTTCACGTGCTAATTGGTGATTGGGGTATATATAAATGTTATCATTGCAAAGCGTATTAATGATACTCCTGTTATTTTTGAGCTCAAATCTGCTAGCATCTTTAAACATATACTATTGGAGGCAGCTTTGCCGCTTGGCTGAGCAAACAAGTGTGCAAAACAGAAAGTAAACCAGGATAAAACCATTCTCTCTTACTCCGCGTGCTGATATTGGTCGCCCGATCAATATTTAATTTAAAAAAAATAATAAAAGTCAGATTCAGTTTTTATACAATTTATTTATAAAATACTTAGAAGCTAGTACAAAAGTTTAATATCACAAATACCATTTCTTACTAAATAAAACAACAATACAAACATTAAATTACATATGTAAATATGTCTCCTACCAATCCTAACAAACCTCAATATGTTCTTTGCTCAGATCCTTGGCAGGCATTTTTGTTGCTGCCAAATATGGATTATCAATAAACATATTACTCTGATTATTATCTTCACTCTTAATTGTTTCATTTTGATTTTGTTCTCCTCCTTCATCCATTTCTTCTTCCTCCTTTTCCTTTTTTATATTTTGTGCTTCTTTATGCTCTTTTTGCTGCTGTAATATTTGACTTTTGGGGTCAAAATCCAAGTCTTCTGGATCGAATATTTGATCTTGAGGTAAGAGGGCACTTAGGTAGGGAGGATATGGAGGTTTAATGGCAATTACTAAAAAGAGATCATAATAAATATTTATACAGTAGCCAAAGAGGTCAACTAAAATAGTTGACATATTTTAAAACAGCAGACAAAAAAAACTTACACGGAAAAAGATTTCCTTCTTCAGTATCAAAAAGATTATGTGTAGGACTTGTTTTCGCCAAGAACTTTGTAAGAGCCTTTTCAATGTCTTTTTTCTGTACTGCAGCCTTTTCTCTGACAGATTCATAGTCTATAATTGGTTGCTTGTGGGTCTTAAAAAAGAATAAACATGGATTTATTAAATTTAAAAAAATAATAAGTATTGATACAAATGTACCAAAATAAGTATAACTTTACTAGAGTTATTTTTAAAATACTCACTGGAGTCCTAACATAGGCATGGGGATCTGGAAAGGGAGGTAAATGCTGCGGTATATAGCTTGGCAACGGTTGTTTTGACCCTGCTGAAAGCATGTTTAGTTGCTTTTGGGGCTGCTGTGGCTGCAAAGTTGGTAGTACTGTGTGCTTGCCGGATTTGATGTAGGTGTCCAGTGAACTGAAGTTAAAGCCTACAAAATATTTTGATTTATTGTTTTATTTCAGTTTTAATAACCTTTTTAACATACCCATTTCAGTAAAACCTAGAATTACATCAGCTAAAAGGGGGTTCACACGACTCAGACAGTTCGCAATTAGTTTTTGCTTAACATTCCAATTTCTGATATAACTGAAAAATAGGAAGTCAAAAGGGATAACTAAGAAAACTATATAATTGCTTAGAATAATCTGAAATGTATAGAAAAATTTTTAAAACAGTCTTACAAGCTTGCATCATTTCAGTCAATGTTCCCAAAGCTTCTTTTCATCGAATCGAAACCTGTTTCTTTTTAAAATGCTGGAAATTGATATTGCTTTATTTTTATGGATTTGTTTGTTGATCCATTTTCAATGTATTTGTTTAAATTTTTGAGGGGAATTTTGTTAGTAAACACAAAGGAGGTTATGATAGTTTTTGACTTTTCTACATTTGTATTTGTTAAACCTATCCAGGTTGATACTGGATTGTTGTGCAAATAATTTAAAGAGGAAAAGTACTTTTTTTCTTTCGTTTTTAAAAAAGTTAATACGTTTTGAAGATCACATATTATTTCAAGGAAATCGATCGTGGAGGCAGAGGACCCGAAAATTTTGGGATTTTAGCTTCAGAGGAACTGTTTGGGTCATTTTTTCTTTGTTTTTGGCCTGGTTCCAGGTTCAATTTGCCAGCACTCCCCTTTTCAGACAGAGCTTTGTCTAATCGGGATGTGGGGCCCAAAAAGCCCCCAAAATTCCAAAAACATATTTAAATTTATTTCAAATCAATGCAAGGCACAAATTTTTGGTGATCCAGCCAAGGACTGCTACTGATATAACACGTAACCAGTTTCTTTCATTTTGATGTTTCCCCACTTCTCGCGCATTCTTCTTTCGCCTATAGGAAAACACCTCGTGCACAACATAAAAACAGAGAAACTTTAGTTTATAGGAATTTTTGTTTACAGTGCCTCCTTGATCCCCGAGGGTTAAAATCGTTTTATACGGCGCCGCCCTTTCCGGAAAAAGCTACGTAACTTTTATTCGCGGGTCTTCACTGGTCGGAGGTCAAACAAAAACTCTCGTGGTTACGCTACGTAAATTAAACCTGTGGAAAGCCAACATGCGGCTACTGAAGCTGGGTTTGGTATACATACTCCATTCACTCTAAATATACCTAAAGACGTTTGTGTAATGGAGTTAAAGAGTTCACTCCCAAAGTTCCACCTCCCGTAAGGAGCTTTTTTGAGTGGGCATGCGTAGGTTCAGTTTGGGTTTGCTGATTAATAAATATAATAAGTATTTTAAGAGCCTTTCGCCTCCGGTTAGCGTTCGGTTGGTCCATGCACCTAAAGCTCTGTGGTCATATAATCAAAACTGTACTCTTACGCCGCTTAGAATCCATTTTTGTTTTTGAATCCACCTTGAGGATACAGTTTTTTTTTCAAGGTTTTTGGGACATGCGTCTTTAACATACCTACAGAGATTTCAGACTAAGCCTTTAATAAAATGTTGAGTCATTAAAAATGTTTCGAGGCCTCCAGGACTACATCCTCTAACATCTAGAAGCCCCTACCTATCGAGTTGGCAAACTGCCTGAGAGCAGCGCCATAGGCAATATTAAAATCGAAGTAAAATCATTCAGTTCCTTTTTTTACCTCCGATCAGTGAAGTGGGTCGCGATTTAAAAAACTACATAGTTTTTTTCCGGGGAAAGGGGGCTAAAGGCGCTGATCAACAGCTTTTTCCATCGGGGATCAAGGGGAAACTGCCCAAAAGATGGAGTCCTTTCTGGGGCTAACGCCAACGAAGATTCCTATATCTGTTCCTTTCTGAAACCCACGCACGAGGGATTTTCCTCATGGGGAAGATGGTTGCGCGCCCAGCAGGAGGGGGAGTACCACAGAAAACGGTTATGCGTGTTAACAGAAGAAACGGTTATGCGTGATAACAGAAGAGCCTGGTCGGGTGGCCATTGTTTGTGTCTTGCATCGATAATTTTTCGTCAAGAATTTAAGTTTTGAAAAGTTCGGATTCTGGGGTTACAGAACCCTACTATCCAGAAGTTCCATCTACAAAGCCTGGGAAAGCTCACGTTGATAACAACGTGTGTCTGGAAAGGGGAGACCTGGCTGAACGTTCACCGACGGAGGCCAAAAAAAGTGAAAGCAAAGCAAAGTAAAATCATTGTGAACAACGAGGTTACGTAACCTCGTTGATTGTGAACTGTTAAAAGTTGTCAAAAACAGCTGTTTAACCAAAATATATGGAGAAAATTTATTTGTTTATGTATATCCAACAAAATAATAGTTTAATTGTTCACAATGAACGAAAATCCTGTAGATTTATACACCTCTCTAAGGACTGAAAATACAGTTGACTATGAAACAGTTATCCAAGCTTTAAAAAATTTTGATATAAATTTGGAGCAAATGAAAAAAGAAGTAAAGTTTTTAGATTTTGACTTGTCTCGGCATAAAGAAAAATATAAGAAGTCCTTCTTTGGAGAAAATGAATCAGTGTCATACAAATTTGTTTTTGTAACATACAACATGGCCTTTCTTGTAAAACTTCTGACATTTCAGTATGTAAGTACATTAGATGTTAAAACTATTGGTAATTGTCTCGAAAGTTGCCTCCTCTCCGATTTTGACCAAATTTATATACGGGGTTTTGGGCGTTGATTACGAATCTGAAAAATATTTTTTCGTCAACGTTGTTCTTCATCAAAGTTGAAAACTAAACTAACCTTATTTTCACTATATTCCTTCTTTTGTATACAATACTCTGATTTTTATAAAAGTGGCACATAATATTTATAAACACCCTTTAAAACCTTATATTTTTATTTATCTTTACACCTTTTTTCCATTAAATTACGAAGCTTCACTTTTAAGCTGGGCGCCATGATTCCCTAGTGTATACATGGTTGCGGCCACGATCCGACTTGTGAAAGTGAGGTTTGCAATTAAATGGAAAAAAGGTGTAAAATAGATATAAAAACAAGTTTTTTAAAAGGTGTTTTAAAATATTATTGCAATTTAGTGTAAAAATCAAGAATTCTGTGCAAAAAGAAGGAGGAATAGTGTAAATAAGGTTAGTTTGATTTTCAACTTTGATGATGAATATCTCGAAAACGAAACGTTACCGAAAAATATTTTTTAGATTCTTAATCAGCGCCCCAAAAAACCCCCGATACCAAATTTGGTCAAAATCAGAGAGGAGGCAACATTCGAGACAATTACCGAACTATTTAAATACCATTAAATATATTTTTTTAGGATAATAAATCTGAAATCCTTAAACTTGATATTCAACCAGAAACCAATAATGTAAAAAAGAATTGAGTATTGTTAATACTCTTAAGCGTCGAAGAAACCTAAACTTAATGTTTACAACTTTAATCACATTTGCTCGATTTATAGAGTCACGAAGGTTAATATGTGATTTAATTCTAAAGAAAAATCGCAATATTAAAATTGAACAAAATGAAGATGGTGGTATTATTATTATTTATTCAGATGAAATAAGAAATATCAAAGTTGGAATTTTTTGGAGTATTCAGTGCAGTTCAATGCTTGAAGTGAAGGATGTTGTAGAAGTTTATTACAGAGTCGTTGGTAAGTTGGGTAAAAATAAATAAAACAGTTAAATCTGTGTCAAAATTTTTATTTACAGTATAACAAAGACCAGCATAAAAAATATATTTGGGTATGATCCTAGGTTAGGTCTGTATTTTGGTGTTAATAATTGCATTTTTTTAAATAACTTTTTTTTTTTACTTTGCCATACTCTATTCAGAGTGTAGGCGCCCTCTTGCACATATCTGTGTTGCATTACAACTGCTATTACACAGATATACAGGACCTCAGGCTTAACATGCCTTCTGAAGCACAACTAAGAGGGTTTACTAGGCAGAAATACTATACAGTGGTTTTGTGAGGTGACAAGCTATGAAAAAGTCCAATGGACAATGCGGGAATCGAACCTGGGTCTCCACGGTAAGAGGCTAGTACTCTGCCACTACACCAGCTTGCTATGTTTGCATTTATTTTATTTGATAAAATTTTACTTATCAAAATTCTTACCGATTTTAATGATTTTTTGCATACAGGATTTTTTTGGGGTGCTGATCATGAATCTAAAATTTTCCGTTTTTGAGTTTTAAGGCTTCTAAGTGGACCAACCTTAAAATAAACAAATGGAAACATACGCTGATTAGGCACATACATGTTAAACAAATACACTAAAATTTATAATATTTTATTGCTTATTTTTAGTAAAAAATACAACAAATGAATTCAGTTTTATACTGTATATGTTTATTTACTCATTCAGTACTTACAGAGAAATTCTCCAAATAGTACAACATACAGTTTACAATTTACAATGAACCTATACTAAGAAAAAAAAATACTACAAGTGTTACAATACAAGATAAAGTAAAAAATTAAAAATTTCAATAATCAATACTTATAGATATTATTAGGGGATTGGGGTAATTAAAAAGTTAAACACCACAGTCCTGCCACAACTTTTTCCGTGTGATTTCTTAAAAGCTTAGCTACTTTATTCTTAAAAGACTCCCTAGAGCAGGGCAGATCAAACTTTTGTACATAATGGTTGAAATGGCTCATAAGTCGATTAAGAGGTCCATTTATACTATTTTCAGCCTGGCTACTATTTACAGCAAATAAATCAAATAGCCTTGTCGTCCTGGGTGGAACTCTTAAAATTAATTCGAGCTAGAAGGTCAGAGCAGTTTATCGTGTTGTTCAACAGTTTGTGACCAAATTAGATCAAGTTTGACTCTGCGCAACTCCTGTATTCATACCCAAGATATTTAGTCTTCTTGGTAGGATAGTTCAATGATTTGTCCAATTTCAACCTTGTAAAGCAAGTAATTCACGAATTTAGACTGTACTGCTCAATTCTTTTTATATGGGTGTTAGTAATAGGATTCCAGACTGTTGTATAAATGTTTGCCTAATTCATAATTATGAAAGTGTTAAGAAGGAAAAACTAGTTAATTTACTTGGAGGTCTCATAAATTAAAAAAAAAATATTCATGATCAGTATCCCAAAATACCTCCTATACAAAAAATCATCAAAATCGGCGAGGAGTCTGATAAGTTTAATTTAACCTCGCTATTTCAAGCAAAATTGTGAAAGCCATCAGCCATCTTGCCACTGCCATATTATTTCCGGGTATCTCACAAATACTTGTTGATCAAGTCAAAATTTAACAAATATGGTTTATAATGTGTGCCCCCTAGAACCAAATACCGATTTTGATCAAATCAAAGCAAGATTTTATAAATTTTTCCTCTGTCTGAGGCTGCCATACTGATTTGTTGGTGGGTTTAGTTGGATCTCTTTTATCTTTGAACAGACCACGACAGCTGAGGCCTAAGTACTAACGGGGATCTTAAGTGTGGTGAGAGGGAGTTTGTATACATGGCACCTTAATATTTGGAGATTAGGAAGAGAAGGAAAAACTTTTGCTCATAGCAGTTTCTATAGTCTGGACACTCTAGGGATGAAGGAATGAAGAAAGCAAAAAGTTTGGGGCCTTTCTAGTTGAACTGTAAACGGTTGCATAAATGTTGCACTGTGTGTTGCTCTGTTGGGAGCTGCAGGAAAAGGAATTATACTGGACAACTCTTCTGAGCAGAAGCCGTAAAAATACCTATAGAAGAGCAACAGATCCCCTACAGCCTGTTGGTGGGCAAGAGGGAAAAGCTTTTCTGTAAGCGTAAGATCATTAATAGGACGAACAGTTCTTCCTTGAATGGAATTGAGAAGCTAAGAGTTGTAGGAGACGCCATTTCTCAGATATGAAAACAATATTCTTAAGAGGGTCTGATTTGGGATTCTTACAAATGTATGATAATGTGCTTGTGCCTTGTGTGTTAAGGTTATTAACAAAGGTAATGCCGGGTGGCGTTGTGGGAATTTTTTATATTTTTCGTTAATAAAATGCAACTGTTTAAGTTTAGCAAATCCTAGTGATTTGTTTCATATTTTATGTGTAAAAACAAAAAATAAAAAAATTAATCAAAAAATTGACATTTTGATTTTTTTTAATTATAAGAGCACTAGACTAATCAAAACTAACCAGAACTTTAAAAATAAAAATATTTGACAACTCAAAAAAAATTAGGTTGATTTTATATCCTCAAAAAGTGGAGCCACACATCTAAACAATTACTGCTGCTAGAAAAATTGCTTCTGTCATATTTTTCTTGCACGAAGGTAAAATTGCGTCAAGTTCTAAAAACCAAAAAGTGCAGGTGCACAGATCAAAATTGCAGCAGGAAAAATTTTATGCAAAAAGTCTTTCAAACTGTAAAAATACCTTTACTGGTACCAAAAAGTTTTAGATGTAAGCCCCTGACAATCCAGTTTTGAAGTAAATCAAGGTAAAATTTATAAAATTTTCGACCATCTTAACCCCCATATTAAATTTTTAAATTTTGACTACAAATTCCCAATTTAATTTCCCAAACTATATATGAATTGGAAATGAAATCTCTATCAGAATTATATATTGTATAAATACCTAAAGGTTCTCATTTAATACATTTTTTTTAGAATTACAGTCCAAGAGAGATATAATAGATAAACTGGAAATGCTGACCAATCCTTGTCTAGATTTTACTAAAAAATACCATTTATGGAAGGGTCTTATTGATGATCTGTCAGAAAAATCACTAATTGTTGTTATTAATAAAATGCAAGACGCTTTTACTGAAAAAATTCCTACAAAAGCTGAAGAAAAATTAAATGTGCTTCTCTCAAAACATCAAAAATCTCCAGAAAAATCTTTAGTTATTATGATTGATAAAATGAAAAATACTTCTAAAGCAGAAACTGTTACTTCAAATTATCAAATAACTCAAGACCCTACTGAGACTGTTACTTTAATGTGCTCAGACTCTGAAGACTGTGCAGAAAAATCGCTGATTGTTATGATTGACAAAATGCCAACTATTTCAAAAGATAGAAGTATTACTTCAAAACGTCAAATAAGTCATAAAAAACATGATAGTGATTTAATAGTAATGAGTTCAGATTCTGAAGATTCTCAGAAAAAATCTTTGGTGGTTGTGATCGATAAAATGCCTAATTATTCTGAAGCAACTGGTTGTCAGGAAAACAAAGATAAAGAAGCTGTAGGTGTAACTATACTGTCTTCAGATTCTGAAGACGATTCAGAGAAAGGCCGACCTCGAAGAAATATATACAAAGGAGTTCAAGCTTCGACAACTGTAATAAATATCCCAGATTCCCATGACTTGCTAGAAATAACAGAAAGCTATAATAAATTTCCTACAATATCAGCAAATAGTTTTTATAAAAAATCCAGAAAAAAGAAAGCTTATAATTTACCCATAAATTTGTCAGATTCTGAAGATATCCAATGCAGTGCTTCTGCAGTAATAAAAAGCCAGAAATTCAAAAAAGCAGATACTGTAGATGTACTTACATCAGACTCTGATAATGAAGTAAATACGAAAAAGCGAGCTTCTGCAGCGGTAAGATTTACATGTAAGGACATTCCAAAAGTTAGCTCAGATTCTTCAGATTTAGAAGAGCCACCAGAAAAGTTAAGAAAATCAAAAGAAAGAGATTTATCTTCCCTAACAAATATCTTAAAAACAAAAAAGACTGAAGGAGTTTTTAGGGACTGCTCAGAATTAGGGAATCTATCAGGAACATCTACAATCAGTACAGAACTTGAAAATGAAAGAAAAACTTTTCATGCAAATACCTTGAAAAGGAAAAAGGATGGAGATGAAGATAAGGCTACAGATAGCTCAGATACAGAAAGTCTTTCAACAAAATTTAGGACTGTATTGACACAATTTTTTAAAGGCACAATTGGTGTGAAATCAAATAAAAATAAAAATCGCAACGAGACGCTAGAGGGGCGATTGACTTGCGACAATAATATCCCACATTCTGATAGTGATGTGCCAGCAACAGATTTACAAGTAAAAAATAGACGTCGTGACGTTAGGGATGAAAATACTGAGTTATTAAAAACAAAGTGCACAACTGTATTAAGTCGTCTTCCAATAACATCTCATAAAAGTTCACATTTAAAGTCTGAGTTAGAGCAACCTGTTGTGAGACTCAGTTTGTCTCCTAAAAGAAGAAAAACCAATGATGATTTGGAAATAACTTCTGTAACCTATGTGGTACCAGAGTAATTTTTTTTAACCAGCTGAGATTGACGAAATCAGATCGATTTAAGTATCTTTAACTTTTTGTGTTTTAAAGGATGAACTACATTATAAAACCAGTCCTTCCCGGTCAAAAATTGACAAAATCCGAGAAAAGTCAAACAATTCGAGGTTTTCTTATTTTTGACAATGACACGATCATCTGCTGAGGTCAAAAACTTGGATTAAACATTGCATTTCCATTATAAACAACATACTAAAAAATTAAAAATACCTGATTTGATGGTTCGCTCAATGTATAATCTGATTGATGATCTTAATTGATCTGATATCGCCAGTTAATTTAGACTTATCTTTTTATTTTATGGTTTAAAACTGAATTCCCAGCATTACTATAAAATTCACTTCTTGCAATATTAAACGGTTCTACGATTTTAAAGACTCTAGTCAACTGTAGTAAAATATGTTCTTAAGGTTGTCATTTAGTTTCGCCTTCACCATTTTAGTTTTAAAGCGATTTTTTGGTATATTTTGATTTTCTCAATAATTGAACAAATCAAGCTTTTGGTACATTTTAAAATTGATTAAAAAATTTTAAAAAATAATATAGCTCACAAACGAAAAATGACAATAAACTCATTGTTGCACTCGTTTTTCCTTTACTGGCTTTAATAAGTAGATATTAAATAATTTTGTGTTTGGTTTCAAATTTAAGTTCTTTGGTTCAAAAGAGCTATATTTGTTTAGATTTTACAAAAAAAAAACAAAATATACCAAAAATATTTGTTAAAAATTAAAAAAGACAAAATTTAAAAAAAGTCTTAAGAACGTTTTGCTATTCTAAAATGAGGTGTTTTATTTTTTATGTTTTAATATCCAGTTTAAAGACTTATCCTATAAAATAGGGAAAAGTTTAAAATTTAAATTTACGGTTTGTTTTTCAATAATTTTATTGAGCACTTCCTAAAAGCTGCTATTTTAATTTATGCAAATTTTATTTAAAAAAAAAACATTAACCTTATTGTTATATAAAATATATGTATATTTTTAGCGATAAAGCACATAAATATATTTATACAGATTTGAGAAATTGTTTTTTATTAAAGTGGAATTTTGGGGTTATATTTCTACGTTTGTTGGTCTACCAATAAGTAGACTAATTAAAATTTTATCAGCATGATGTGCTCTTTCTAGGTGCACAATCCTGCCTCACGCACGTGGTGTTTTTATATTATACCAAATGTTTCAGCATGTCCCCCCTCCTATCATGACTTTGTTATCATGCCATATAAAGGTATGAGATTTGGTGGGTGTTTTAATTACATTTTTTTTTAAAATCCAAAAAAAAAAAATTTTATAATTACGTCCAATGGTTTCTGATAAGTCCATGCATATAATCCTAAAAATTATTTTGTTTTATAAATTATTAAAAGTTAAAATATTTTTGCTTGAGCCGGTTTTTCATTATACGAGAGACTTTACTAATTCCAGTCGATTTTTTTTATTTCGAAGCTGGTATCACTGCTTGTAACCCTGTTATTCGACTTACTAAGTGGTTAGATTACTAAGTATAAACTTAGCACCCATAAGTAGATAGTATACGAACTATGCCTAACTAAGCACCCAAAAGTAGTTAATGTACTAAGTAGCTAAACTTGGCCAATGTAAAAAAATTTTCCCCGGGAAACAAAAAAGGAAAACCCGTATTTTAAAAGCCAACAAAAATTGGCAATTTTTTTAATTTTAGTAAGATGAAACCGGGCTTTGTTTTGTCATGTGATTTATTTTTAAAGACCTGTTGTTGATTTTTTTGAAAAAAAAACCCCTTTTTTTGGGGAAAAAAAATATTGTTAAATAAAACTAAATGTAAAATCTTTGTGTAAGTATGCCGGGCATTTTTTCCCAGACATTCGTAAAAAAAAAATATCCCTGGTAAAATTTTATAAAACTTAAAGTAAATGGGGAAATGAACCTACTTTTTTTTTGGGTTTTTAAAAAAAAAATTAAAATTAAATTTTTTAATTTCTTTTGGCTTTGATTTTGTGGATTTTTTTTTTTTTTTTTAAAAAAATAACAAATAAAATTTAAATTGTAATATTAACAAATTTTTTTGGAAATTTTTTTTGTTTTTTTGGTTTTTTTTATTCGTTGCATAGGTACCTGGCTGCCTGCTTATTAGATACATTTAGTTATGTTTTTATTATTATTTTTCTTTATAAAAATCATTTTTGAAAAAAAAGGGGGGGAATTTTTGGGGAAAACTGAAACCCCAGAAATAACCGACCATTTTTTTTAAATCAAGCAAAAATTTTTTTTCCCCCCCTGTTATAAAGAAAATTTTTTTTGCTTTGATTTTGTGTTTTTTAAAAAATAATTAAAAGGGGAAATTTTTTAAAAAAAATTTTTTTTCAATTTTGAAATTTTTTATTAACAGAAAATATAATTTTATTAAAAAGTATTAGGAGGAAAGGATCGTTTAAAAAAAATTTTTTAAATTTTCCTAAAACATTTATCCCAATTTTACTCAAAAAATTTTTTTGCGGTAATATTTTAATTTTTTTAAAACCAGTTTTAAAAAGTTTTTTTAAAAAAAAAAACCTTGAAGTTATCAGACATTGGGGGGATTTTCGAAAAACAAAGCTTTGGGGAAAGTAAAAAAAAAAGAGTATTGCGATCCCCTCTAAAATGACATTTCTCTTTTTAAAAATTTTTTTAAAAAAATTTTTCCCAGGTTGAAAACTTGGAAAACTTGAAAACAATAAGGGGCCCCTTTTCAAACGACACCTATTCCTTTGCCATAGTTTTCTGTTTTACTAGAAATAATTGACTATTATTTTTTAAAATTTGATTTGTCTATATTTTACCAGGAAATTTACTACTGAAAAGTTAGAAAAAAAATTTGGTAAATCAGACTTTTTGAGGTTGAATTACAATGTTAGCTTTGTTTATTTTTTTAATGCTGAAAAAAAAATTAGCCCAAAAAAAAATTTTAGAAGCGCTGGGATGGTAATTTCTTTTTAAAATGAGTTTTAAAAAAAGGGGGCCGGGTGTATCCAGGAAAATGATTTTTTATTGATTAAAAAAATTACCTAAAAATTTTTTTTTTTTACTTGAAACTGAATACCTAAATGAATATAAATTAAAAGGGAAAAAAATTTAAAAATTTTAAACCCTTATGCCCCAAAAAATTGAAAAAAAAATTTAAAAATTGTAACATTTTTTTCCTTTTCTTGTTAAAAAAAGGGAAAACCAAAATTTTGACGAATACTTTGTTTTTAAAAACGTGGCGGTTTAAAGGTCCTACAAAAATTGTTAAAGACGTTCTGCCATATGTGCGCGTTTTTTTAGAAAATTATTAATGACCCTGAGGGGGAAAATGTTTTTTAAAAAAAAAATCAAAAACTATCCCCTTTTGATCTAACTAAAAATAAAACATGGGCAATGATTTATGCTCGCAATGTATTTGTGGTAAGGGGAAAAAAAATATTTCTTATGTGGTCTATTTTTCAAAAAAATTTTTTTAAAAATTTGAAAATAAAAATAATAATATTATTTTTTCTAAAAACAATTTAAAAAGCAATATTTATGTGATTTTTTAAATGGAAATAAATTTTCATTATTTTCTTGCATTTTCAGAAAATTAATGATTTAAAAATAATAAATAAAGTTTCATATACACTAAGTAATTTAATCAATTACATTTATTAATTTTAACTTAAAATTAAACTAAGGAACTAACACATTGCTCACCTCCACTCACCTACGGCAGATGTAACAGGAATAGTGTGACGATTTTTTTTTAACCTTGCTATAAAATTTCTTTCATACCTCAATAAAGAAGTTTCAAAAATTGTATATCAAAACTATAATTTTGTGTAATATTTCGGTGATAGGGCGGCATTTTCTTCAGTGCCCAGGGGCGGCGTTAAGGTTAAATCCGGCTCTGAGTCTAAAGGTTAGGTTGTACCTGCAGGGCATGGTGTATTGAGAAAAAAGCCCCCCATGTACATTTTTCCTCTTCTTTGAAAAAAGAAGAGATACCATTAAAAATACTGATGTGAAATGAGACCAAGTGTTTCCCCAATTTTGATCTACTCTTTCTTGACTTGGCAAGTTTTTTACTGATCTGTCTATTAATGAAGAAAACTATCTGTATTAATGAAAAAGGAACAATAATTAATACACACAGGCCAGTAAAAAACTTACCAGAGTGGAACAAAATTGTGGACAGAACTTGGCCAAATGTTTGGGTAGGAAGTTTGATGGGATCAAGTCTAACAGAAAGGCTTTACAATTTCTTGAAAAGGTCACAAGGAAGTATGAGTGGAAAAAAATATAAACAAGATTTACCAACATTTTATTATAAAAAATACAACGCTAACTAATAATAATTTTATGAGATAATGTATTGACACACTGTGATTGTAGCAACCTGCAACAATATATTATAATATTAAAATATTTGCAAAACCAACTATATTGATACTCATATTTCATATACCTATATAGTGCTTTTTAATTGTTTTTTGATTTAAAAAAGTGTAAAGCGTTGATATGGTTAGAAAATATTTTATAAAATTTACTTTGAAGAAGGTTTGCAATATTGGACACTCAAACTATTTAAAGGTACGTATAAATTTAGCAAGACGCGACAAATATAGCTTGGCCAGTGAAACTTGGTTGCGCGAAGGTAAGAGTTCTACTAGAAGAAGCCAATTTTTTTCACTTTTTTGGCGCGACATTCACTGTAATGGTACAATCATGGTATCCCTTATTTTATATTATTATCACCGCAAAATGATACCGTTTTTTAGTACAGTAAAAATTAAACTAAAATTATGCGAATTAAAATCCAACTTAAAAGAACGTTTCGATATACTCGCACTTACCATATTCATAGCTGGGCACCGTTAATTAGATAATTAACTTTGTTAATCGCTAATCCGCTACTAAAAAAGTTAACTTCGTTAAACGTTAAAGTGTTATCTTTGAGACGATTTAACACAAAAGTTACCATTAATCGTTAAACCGTTCACACGTGATAAAAAATGCTTTTTTATATCGTTGCGTTAAACATCTACTTACTGGAAGTTAACAGGTTAGGAACAAAAAAAAACATTTATAGAGTGTGTAATTTAGTCATCTAATCTAGTATAATGTGAATATTGCCCTTCATGGACATTAAAACGTTGCAGTTCTCGTCTGAAAGCGAAGCTCGTTTCGGCGTTAAAATATCTTTGCCCGTGGAAAAAAGACTGTCAACTGCAGCGCCTGAGGGTATAGCAGTATTATATTTAATAAACCGATTTGTGAATATCTGTTCCCCGATAAATGCCGCATCGTTGAATGAGTCTTCTGATTTCATGTCGATCTATATTTTGACGAGATTTTGAGCTTTACTCTTTTGGCTCTTAGATTTTTCTTTAGACAGAGTGAAAGGATTGAAAAGGCCTTTCTTATCATCGTCGTTGTTACCCGCGTTGCTGCCTCCGCCACTTGAATTATCTTTGTCCTCTTCTACCTTTTTTCCATGCAATTTTGTAATGCATCCACCCGACTGCTGTTATATACGAATAACGATTAACGGACTTCGAAAAATTTAACACAAGTTACCGAGTCCGTCAACATTTTTTAAAGTTAACTTAAAAGTTAATCCGTTAGTGAATATGTTAAATTCGTTAATTAAAGATTAACGAATTAACGAGTTAATGCCCAGCTATGGCCACATTTATACTCACTTCATACATATTAACGTCTGTCTCCGTCGTGTCGGGTCTTTCCGTCATACTTTTCAAACATCTCATCGGCCAAGTTACATTTGTTACGTTGTATATCATTAAAAAACTTATTAAATAATTAACAAGAAGCAACTACACTTATATATCTTACATTTCAATAATATAACTTACCATTTCCGGTATGATTCACTAGAAAACAAGTAATTAAGTTTGATAATGGCACTTTTTTTTACTTATTAGGTGCAGGGTCCTCCAACGAGGGCTAAAAAGGGCATATTTTGGGTTTTTTTCAATAGAAAAAATGTGGAATAAACATCTTGTGTATTTTTTTCGATAGAAACAAAAGAGGTTTCTTTTGTTTCTCGTTGTCACTAAACAATAGACTGACAAAATATTGACTTTTTGTGTTTTGGCATTTCAGTTATTTATTTTATTACATTTTCCATTTTTTATTTAATTTTCTTATGAAATAAATCCTGATTTTACTAAAAATGAATACGAAACCCTTTTGGCTCGCTATTATTAAAAGCTATAGACAAAAAATGAGACGCATTCCGAAACGAACCAATAAATAAGGTGTTTCATAAAGAAAATATTAAGTTTATGTATGGTTCCAATCATTTTGTTAAGGATTCTTTAAGATTCTATGGAAAAAAATACACAAGATAGCTATTTTATATATTTTTAAAATAAGAAAAGCAAAAATTTTTTCCCTGCGCAGTCTACGTTGGATGACTCTGTACGCCTTTTAAGCTAGCTTTAATGAACAGGAATTTAATTTTTTACTCATAAGTTCTAGATATGCAAAAAAAATCTAATTTACAAGAGACCTTTAAAAAGGTCTGAAAGATTTGCTTTTTTATATCCTTTATCGTTGTTACATTATATAGCGAGCCAAAAGTCACGTTTTAGACACGTATTTTTAATTCTTCATGTCATGTGAATACCTGATGTTTTTTTGCTCTTGCTCTCGTCTTGTCGGCTTACAAAGCTTGCAATTATACAACTTCTTATAGTACTTTACGCATATATTACAAACTTGTTAAACATTATACACTATACAGCAAGAAAAAAGACCAAAAAGATATCCTATTTATTTCTAGTAACACCAAAATTAATTTAATACGGAAGAAAAAAATTACACTTAATCAGAGACATGTCTCTGACTTAATTCAAATTTATATATTTTTTAAATATAACGAAAAGTCCTCTTCAGTTCTTGTCGGTTGATCTTGCATTATCACAGGCCTCTAAAAGCACTAAAATACTGACGGCCTTAAGCGCCTGTCTAATAAAAGTGGTACACATATGCGGGGCCACTCGCATAGATATTTTTTTAAACACCTTGGACTTGTGGTGGCAATACTAAATGGAATGAAGTTTGTACACAAACTTTATCTCATACCAGGCTGCCTCTATGCGTTCGAAGGTCTTGTACGGTATTTTGTGTATTTGTAGATATTTCAGGTTTGCGAAATCGTAAAGAAAAAAATCCCTTTGTGGCTGGCTTTGCATGAGTGTACCATTTTGTCCCTTTTTAATACCTATAGTATAATATTCTAGTTCTTTATTTGACATCTCTGTGTACCATTTAAAATGTAGTAATCTACCACCGCATTTTATGAGTAATGACAGAAATGTATATCACATGTGGTACAATTGCACGACTCTGCCCAAAAGATAGTTTATCGAAACGTTAAAAAAATGCAGAAACTTTGATGTATACATATCGAACCGAGGTTCGTGGATCTCCTCTCCGAGTGATAACGAAAAGCGTCTTTTAATAAAAGTTGTGACCGTTTAATTTTTTTTAATAATACTCTACTTAATCTATATAACTTCCAAAGAATTTATACAGGGTGTCCGGAAAAATGTGAGAAATCTTTCGGATATGAATAAAAACAGGTGAAAAATACTACAAGTTTATATAAACTTTTTTCGTATGGGCCTCCTCTTCAGAGATATTGGCTCCCAAAGAGCTCCAATGGAGTCCAAGTTTTTAAGGCAAAATTATTAAACCATCAGGTATATTCCAATTTTATTTTAATCAGTCGTATTACCAATTTAGACTCTTCAAATAACTATCAAAAGAAGTGTCAGCCATTTTTTCGTACTGTTTTTTGTAAACAAGCATGTTAAAGGGCCTGTAAACACATAATTAAAATAAAAAAATACTAAAGAAAGTATAGTTATTGAAGAAAAGAAATACGAAAATAAAGAAAAAAGTGCCTTAATTAGCAAATAGGTTTTTTTAATCGATTATTATAATGATATCAGTACGAAAAGGAACGAAGAAGCGGTGTTGTTATGAAGTATGTAAGAGTGATACACGCTATAAATCATTTAAATACAATACAATTTAATCAATAAAACAATTGTATATATGTAGGTCTAATTAGAATAAAATTATAGATACTTGTTGTATAGTAAAGAAGTAATGATGCCTAAGCTCTTAATTAGCTCACTTTTTTTCCTTTTAAAGACGTCCATGGCATTTAAGCTACCTTTTTAATTGCGTACAATTATGGGCTTCAACTGAATTATAAATCAGTGAAGCACCATCAACGATTTTTTCCAGTAAATGATTTAATTGGGGAGATAATACTGCATTCCCAGCCATTGTCGATCAAAACAGTACGAAACTTTTGAATTACCGCTTTTTCAACATGGCGACTGCGCTTGCGCATGTCACATGCTGAAAAGGTCTATTGATGAAGGACAACGTTTTTTCGTATAGGGTTTCATGATACGGCATTTAAAATAACCTTTCAATAACCAAGCATACTAAAATTGTTTACTTACATTGGGGATAATACAGTAAACTCTTTGATTTGACATATCCAGTGCCCGGGATTTTGAGTTCGCAATGTATAAGAGTTCCTGGATTTAACTGTGACACCCTGTCAGTACCAACGATAAATATGGTGAACCTGTCAGTTTCTGGATTCCTCTTCATATCCCATTCTGTTATGGAAAGTCGTATTCTGCAAGTCAGTAACAATTATTGGGTAAGTTGGTATGGAATGAATATATTTCTATTCTTTATAGCTATATGACAGCTATCAAATGTAGAAGGCTGTGGCTATATAAATTGGGATACGGACACACAAGTTCTACAAATATAAAATTCTATTAGATAAAAAGGTATTAACTTTTTATTTTTATTAAAATAACTTCTGATGGTAAATTCATTAACGGCGAGTTTTGAACTTCTCCATAAGATTAAGATATAAGAAATTATAAAACAATTAGATGGCTGAACAGGATAAAGGCGTATTTCTTTCTGTAGAATCGAAAAAAATACTTATTTTAATTTTTTTTTAAATTTTTATGACAGCTCACGATGGCGTACATGAAGCCTAAATACTAGGTACCGTTAGTTCCAGGTTTGTGGAAGTAGGGTTGCCAGACGCCTCGCCTTAGGCGTGATTACCACGCTTTTTCACTTGCTACCACGCCAAGTACCCCAAATATTTCGCTTTTTAAATTCAACGCAAGAATAATCGTTTAACCTGACAACACTGTAACTCACTCAAACGAACCGCGCCAAGGTGAAGCGCCGAATGCAATTTTGCGTTTAATGGCTTGTGAATTTTTATTTTTATTTACTTGTTTATTTTTACGGCTAGTACACGTGTTTGCACGTATAATGTGGATGTCGGGCTTGAAGCCCCCAGAAATTCCAAAAAAAATTAAATCAATGCAAGGCACAAATTAATGGCGGTCCAGCCAAGGACTGCTACTGGTATTACCTTTTAGTTCTGATGCTTCCGCTACGCGCGCATCCATTTACCGCCATTGAAAATCGCCTCGTGCACAACACAAAAATAAAAACACATCAGGTTTTAGGAATCTTCGTTCATAGCACATAGCCCCAGAAGAAGGACTCCATTATTTGGTCGTGAGTCTCTCCTTGATCCACGAGGGTTAAAATCAGTTGATGCGCCAACCGCCCTTTTCGGAAAAAGCTATGTTGCCTTTTATCGCGTGACTTCACTGGTCGAAGGTCAAACAGAATCTTATTTTTTAATTTCTTGACAATATGTTTGTTCATGCAGTGTTACCAATCACTGCCGATCAGAATTTTTTTAAATAAATGACTGTTAAGTCAACCTGCCTAGAATACTTGTGTACGCAAATGATATTTTTAACCCAACAATTACTCATGTTGGTAACAGAATATGGTAAAGGTGATATGCTAGTTTTGGTAGAATACTAACTTGGTGTGATAATTGTTATCAATATCTTTATAGAGCAGCAACTTTGGAGCTGGGTAAACATCGGATGCCAAGCATGTAAAATTTACATATTTTTCGTTCATTGTTTTTCTTATAGTTAAATGTTTCTCAGGTTCTAAAACATATAATTCAAATCATCACTGACCTATTCAATGTTGAAATAAGATAAGTTTAAAATTAGCTCTAACGACAGTATAGTTTAATATTCCATAGTAAAAACGTACCTATGTTCTATTTGAGTTAATGGTCATTATCTCGAAAGTTGCCTCCTCTCCGATTTTAACCAAATTTGGTATACGGGGTTTTTTTGGGGTGTTAATTACGAATCTAAAAAAATATTTTTTCGGTAACGTTTCGTTTTCGAGATATTCATCATCAAAGTGAAAATCAAACTAACTTTATTTACATTATTCCTCCTTCTTTTTGAACAGAACTCTTGATTTTTACTCTAAATTGGCACACAATTTCATAAACACCTTTTAAAAACTTGTTGTTTTATTTATTTTACACCTTTTTTCCATATAATTGCAAACCCCATGACCACACGCCGCATTGTGGCCGCAACCATGTATACACTAGAAATTATATAAGCCAAGATGGCCGCTGCCTTTGAACTTGAAAGTTCGCAATTTAATGGAAAAAAAGTGTAAAATAAATAAAAATACAAGGTTTAAAAGGGGTATATAAAATATTGTGTGCCACTTTAGTGTAAAAATCAAGAATTGTGTACAAAAAGTAGGGAGATATACTGAAAATAAGGTTAGCTTGATTTTCAACTTTGATGATAAATATCTCAAAAAAGAAACGTTGTCGAAAAAAAAAAAAAAAAAAAAAAATATTATATATATATATATATATATATATATATATATATATATATATATATCATATATTATATATAAAAAACCCCAATACGTACCAAATTTGGTCAAAATCGGAGAAGAGGCAACTTTCGAGACAATTACCAAATTAATTTTTACTGAAATAAATTATTGTTATATATTATATGTAAATTATTTTAAAAAATGGTTCATTAGGTAATTAATAAAACAGAAAAGTCAAAAGTAAAATAATTTGTGAACTTTACCAAAAACTATCATGTTTTTCATACTAAAATCCTCATCCGCCATTGTTGACACCATGCATTTGTATTCTCCTGCAATATTTGTAGTTGGATTGTTAATTTTTAATGCCCTGTATACGGTTTTCGGATCATCAGTTGCTTTGTATTCTAAATCCACAGCATCCTATAATAAATAAAAGGCAATGGATATTCATTCACACAGTGAATGAATAATATTTTTAACGTATGGACGATTAGTTAAAAATATTATATTACACCTACCAGAGCTGGGATGGATCCTTTAAAAAAGGAACCGATTTACGGATCCGGATCCTCGTAAAAGAATTGAATCACCAATACGAATCACGATTCCCTTTTTAAGGCAAAAAGGGATCGAATCTAGGGAATTGATTCCGATTTATTGGACCACGAATCCTGATCATCTTTAGTTTTTATACTTACAAACGGCAACTACGATACGAATGATATTACATAATCCAGATAATGAATCAAGCCTCGAAGATTTTAGCAGGAAGCCCGACCCGCGAAATATAATTTTAGCCTTACTTTGAAGGGCTTTAACTGTTAAACAAATTAGTTTTTATTAAATATGCTTCAAATTTAAATATGTTTTTTCTAAGATCAACATAAAACCACCGCAAAAAGGAACATTTTTTTGAACTATATTCCAAAACTTGCGATACTAGATCTTCGTAAGTTTTTTAAATGTAATTCTTGAAATAACCCCCAGCAACTTATACATGCGATATCTCATTGTAACTTTACAGGAAGCTTCACAAGTACCGTTTAATAATGCTTTCGAAATATGTATGAGAATAATGTAGGTGAACGAATAAAAAATTAAAATTAATTTTTGTAAGACGCTCTGAATAGTTATAATATGTTCAATTTAAAAGTTCCTTAGGGTTATCTGAAGGATAACACATTAATTTGTTAACATTTTTTATTTTACAGTAATAAATTAGCCGTTTTTCACTTAAGTGTCCCCACAAAGTGAAAAATTAAAATTTTAAAAAACCTTCCCAGCGTTACCTGGGAAAAGAGGTTATCTATTAAAAAAGCTTCCAAATAATTGCTGCCATTGCCGTGTTTTTTAATATTTATGAAAATTTAACTTAGCATTTTTTAAATGTTATACTTTGTGGAGCATTAGTTTTAATACATAGATTTTAACTGTGTCCTCCAAAAAAAATTCCAAAAATGTGCTTTATTTGCACGAATTAACGTTACCTCCCTCCCCCTTAATCTTCGGGGTTAAAGCAAGGAAGTTTAAAGGTGTATGGAAGCCCAATACTGTAGAACAAAATTGTCCAGGCGTGCAGGGCAGCGGGAATCGGGGGATTGGCCCCGCGGAGTTTGCGCAATGAATAGTAGGTCAGAGCCGGACTTCCATAATTCTTTTTTACTATCTATAAAGTTGACATCATTAAATGTCAAATTCAAGCATTCACTGTTTTTTTTTAATTTCTTGCACAATATTGTTGATTATTAAACAATACTACCATAGAATATTTAAATTTATTGTGTAATATTAAATTTTATCATCTGATATAATAGCGAAAGAATAGATGGCGCCACTTTACAGCCTTCTATTTAAATGGTCGATATTTTTGGGAGTTTTGTATTTTTACCAAAAATCTTTGTAAATAAATAAAAACACGTTTTTTTAAAAATAAATTTCAAACATTGTATGATAGTTTCACCAATTTTCCAATAAAAGAAGGGCAAGATAGTGTAAATGAGTTTAATCTAATCCTAAGATTGTGGTTGTACATTAAAAAGTGAAAATTTTTATAACTGCTTTTTAGGCACATACTTTTCACTAATAACAAACATTCATGAGACAGAATAACAGTGGTTAAAAATGTTTAGTAACCTTTGGTACCTAGGTATCCATTGTAACAGTAACCGTTAAATATTATGTGTCTACAGTATGTCGAGCTTAAAAAGTTGATAATGTAAGTTTAAGAAATCAAAAATCTAATTTATTTTTAAACAAATACAGAAAAAGCAAAAAGGAACTTTAAAATAAAATTGTACTTCTTTTCATTTAATTAGAGGGACCTGTATATATTAAAATTTGCCTGATCTGCCCAGTATTTAATAATTTTGATCCTTTAAAAGAATGTACTAAATTATTAAATGAATCAAAAGTACCTAAATGTAAACCTTATTTCTTTTTAATAATCTACAGAAATACACAAACATTGTGGAAATCATCTAAAAGATAGTTAAGATTGCCTTACTTTTCTCACTGCTATTTCCTATGAAATTTTCATTTTCTATTATTCATAATTGATATTTTATTATTTATTCGGTTACCTAACGTTATTTCTCATAAGAAGCACCTAATTTAAATATAAGAAATACTTACCTAAAGTAAAAATGCCGGGTATGTTACCCTTAGATTTGCAAGACAAAACCATACAACCTTTAGTCATTTTTTTACTATATTATAAGTAACAAACAATAAACACAAAATTATAGTCACAATTTAATAAACACTAATCACTAAAATAAGAAAGTTTTTATCAATCCAAAAAACTTCTGCCACCACCAAATATAATCACACAAAGCAAAACACTCAAAACTAATACGGCTTTCATAAAAGTATAATGTGTTGCCTAACTACACACTGATTTATCAGTGTGTCAGTAGGCAACACATTAAATTATTTCGTGGAATTTCGTTATTGCGCAAAATCGGCGGGGCCAAATCTGACAGTTATTTTCATACTGAGCTAGACATTTTTTGATCGAATGGGCCATAGCATTGGGCTTCCATACACCTTTAAACTTCCTTGGGTTAAAGTAACTGTGTTGTGAGTTCTACTATCTATTAAAAATTTTAGGTTTTCAGTTGTGTGCCATTTTTCTACACTAATCCACTGTTTGGTATAAAAAAAAAACTATAAAAACGTACTCACTTTCAACAGACCCAAACTTTGAGGCTTCTGTGGTGGTATCCATTGATAAACTAATTCCTCATTTAAATACCATTTAACTATCAAGTCTGTATCGTCTGGCCTAATGGAATAATTACAATCTAAAACTACTGGTCTGTTCGAGTCGTTTTTTACAGCATTGGGAACTTTGACATAGTTAATTTGGATGGCCGCTGTGCCTGAAAATACTGTTAAATGTAAAATACAAGTTTCGAATTTGATTGATTGATTGATCATGCAGGGTTGCTAAAAAACGACATTTTTTCATGGAGTATCGTATATCTGACAATATTATTCCATTATCCTAATAATTTTAAATAAAAATATTCTTTATTATCCAATATATGCAATGCTGCTGCAATTTTTTCTCAAGCAAGAAAAGGGTAATTGTTTGGATATGTTGCTCAACTTTTTTGGGATGTAAAATTAACATGATTAATTTTTTTTAAGTTGTCAAATCTTTTTATTCTTAAAATTCATTAAGAATATAATATTTAAAAAAAATAATAAAAATTTCAATTTTTCGATTAAATTTTTTTTGACAAAATATTTAAAAAATCCAAAAAGTTTTATTTTTGATTTTTTTCCTAAAATTATTTGTCTTTACACGTAGAATATGGAACAAATCACTAAAAATTGCTAAACTTAAATGGATGCATTTTATTGACGAAAAACGTGAAAAATACCCATTTTTTGTTTTCAAAGAAAAATTAACACCGAAAAATTTTTGTATTGGATTTTTCTTAAAATATTTGCAAAAAAATAATAAAATAAAAATATAAAAAAATTAAAATTAAATGCAAAATTCTAACAAGATACAAAAAAAGTATGGGAACAAAATTGTGGGCTCTTAAGATTTTAAGCATATTAGTTTCTAAAAATTATTTTCGTAAAAGTTATAGTTTTCGAGTTAGAGTCAAAAATAAACAAAAAATAATTTAACTTTTTTTTAATCGTAAAATAATCGAAAAAATCTTTAACGTAGTTTTATAGGTTTCACGATTTTGTGTCACTTTAGTTATTTACGTTTTTTTTGCTAAAGTTGATGCAATAATTTAAATAGGACAGGCTTTAAGCTTAGATGAAGTAGCCCAATAAAAATAATATTTTGGAAGTTATTATATAATAAAAAAATTTGAATGTTAAAAATATGAAAATTTTCTCCGGATTATTCTGAACGATCAAGTCTTTATAAAATATTTCATGCGTATCTCTTATTGGCCAGCTTTTGTGCGGTGGGCTCCCGGACTA
>JAHBCN010006186.1:0-50327 GCA_019359885.1 Listronotus oregonensis | reverse complement strand
GTCTTAACTAAACTTTGGAAAGCCATAATTTATTGATAAAATTTTATGCAGTAATAAATGTTTGTCCTAGTAATTTTTAAAAAATTTATTTGCATCAACAAAAGGGTTGAATTGGTGATTTAACAGCTATATGTAAACAAATTTATGGTATTTCCACTGAAATATTTTAGGTTTGAAGCCCAGCTAACAATTCAAGTTAATAGGGAACATCTTTGATGGAAATTTGTGTTTAAATAATAAAACCTTTACAAACTTATTCTAAAAACTTTTAATTGGTTATGACACTAGTATATAAGACCATTCAATACTGTTGTACATACTCTAACACACCAAGAACTAAAAGTTATATAATAAAATTTTCGTAACAAATTTTTTTTATTAATTTAAAACTAGGTTTTGGAACCCTTTTATTTCCTCCGGGGTATTTTTTTTTTTAAGAAAAAAAAACTTAAGCAATCAAAAAAAAATGAAAAAAAGGGGCTTCTCTCTAAATGCCAATTTTTTTTAGTTATTATCTTATCCCCATTGTAGTTCGGTTAGTACTGTGGAAATATTTACTAATTGAAAATCAAACAATACAGTCACATTTTAGAAACCATTTATATAAAGTTCTATGTATTGTGTATTTACTTACCACTTCAATTTTGAAAGCACCCTTTTTGGTAATATAGTCTAAAAAATTTTTCCCAAATGGGGTAGGAATCAAATATTTTTCCCCAAATTGATTTTTGAACAGAAGTTTTTAAATTGCAATACCCCAGATATACTTTCCTTTTCGTCAAATCTAAAAATGCTTCATGAAATAAATTTCTTCATTTATTTTCATTAACAAAATACATTTTTTAAACTTTTTTGAAATTAGAAAAATATTAGCGTTTACTAAAAAATTAAAATGGAAAGGGTTTGAGGTTTTCTGAAAACCGGGGAAAATAACTACTAGCGACACCAAGCGGATTTTTTAAAAGTTTTAAAAATACTTTTTTTGTATATAATTATTGGTTTTAAACTCCGGGCTTCTTTTGCTTTGTTGCCAAATCAAATAATTAAATTTTTTTTGTTCTTCGAACATTTTTTTACTAGAGGCAGCCTTGTCTTTGGCAGAGCGATCAAGCGGGGAAGAAAAAAGAGTCTAAGTTACCCTTTTCTCTCTCCTTTACGTCAATTGTCGGCGGGGGGGAGATCTACTTGTTCTGCGTGTTGGTTGATGGCTAACCCAAAATTACTTCTAACAGGTATATGCTCGAAGGATTTGTTTTTCTTTAAATTAAAAACTTGGCAATGTTGCATATTTTTTGTTAACGTCCTAAAAGCCGGGAAGTCCTTAATAATTCTGGGTTTTTCTAACAAAAAAGCTGTTTAATTTTATCTTAATTTATCTTGCCATTTTTTTTTATCATAATCAGTATCATAAAATAGATTTTAGAACTTTATTTTACTATTTTTTTTAAGTGGAAAAATTTATTGGTACTATCTTTATAAAATTTTATTTCTCGGTTTATTATAGGTTTTTTATAACGATCTAACAATTATTTTTTTTTTTTATTTTCCTTTTTCAGTCTAAAAAAGGAAATTCCTAGTTCTGGCGATCAGTAAACCCAAAAGGGAAAACCACTTGCTAATTTTGTTCACATTTTGGGACATCAAAAGGGGGGAAACCCTTGTTGATGTTACAATGTTTTGTGAGGGGGAGTTTTTAAAATCACAAATTAATTTTTTTTCACCTGCAGTGATTACTTTCATAGTATTTTTCAGGTAAGAAAACCAAATACAAGTATTTCTTTAAGTATTAATTCTTGACCTCCATAATCTTTACTTTTATATTATTATTATTATTATTTCGAGGGAACAGTACCCCCGTATCCCTACCCATTTATTTTCTTAAGATGTTTCTTTTTTTATTCACATTTGTCACATTTAAAATTTTAAATTTTATTAATTTTAAAAAATAAATAAAATATTCCTCAAAAATTTTTTTTTAGTACTATAAGATAATTTACACATAAATTGCAACTAAAAACACCTAGATGACCAAACATCTGTATTGCAATAATAGTTACAATAGACAAAAAAAAAATTTAAAAATACACATGAATGGAAGAAAGAAGCTCCTGGCCTACACTATTTAAAATTTAAAAAACCCAAACCGATTCAAAACTAAATCAGAAAAAAGGGTTCCTAAATATATTATTCAAAAAAAAAGATCTAAATTTTTTAAAAAATGAATTTTGGGAATATTTCTTTTTTCAAAGGTATAGGTTAAAATTTTTGGAGAAAAAAAAAAAAAAATCTTAAGTTGATTGGTGTTTTTTAGGTAATTTTATACAATCATTTAATTTACTTTCCCTTGGATAGTTATGACTAATAATATTTTTTTGATCTTTGTTTTTGTAAAAAAAATTAACTTCAAGACATAAACAGACCTTATGTCAAAAACTTCCCTAGAATACAACATGCTCGTAAAAAAGTTTTTTTTTTATAGATAATTTTAATATATAATTTTTACTTTAATGGGTGTAAACCGTTTATACATACCACCCCACACAAAATCCCTTTTCAACAAAGTTACAATGGTTCTATATACAGATTCAAAAAGTTTTTTTTCAAGATATTTCTTAAGATATAAAATTTATACAATAGTTTTCTAATTGTTACTGTAAAATTAAAACATCTGATTCCCTTTCAAAAATTTTCAATAACTACACCTAAATATCATTTGGGGGGGACCCCTTTTTAATTTTTTATTTGTTTCTTAATTTTTGGGAAACAAAGGTTGGGGGTTTGCAATGTAATTGAAAAAACAATATAAGTATTTTTTTTAAATTTTAAATTTTTTAAAAGTATTCAACCAGTTTTGAATGACATCCAAACCATCAATTACCAGTTTTACTTCACCCCCTGTTTTTTCAAAAAATTACGGCAGGTCATCTGCATGGAAAACGTGCAGCATTTTGAAAATTAGTTGTAATTTATAAATATCAAAAATAGGATTGGACCCAACACTGCCCTGCGTACACCTTTTTTAATGTTCTGGATCGCTCAAGTATCCCAATTTTTTACATATTGCACTCCCCCATGCAGATAACTTTTAAAGGCTGCCCCTGCACCCCTCACCCCATTTTTTCCAAAACTTCCAGAAGTAGGTGATGGGGTAGGGTTAAAACGCCTTTGCCAAGCCTAAGAAAACAGCAACATTTCTCGTTTATATCAAGTTTGTCAGTTATTTCCCCTTGGGGTGGTAATCTTGGGGGTACCCAATTTTTTAAAAACCCATACTGATTCGATGCTAATATTGAGTTTGACTGAAAAAAAAAGTAATAATCTATCTTTCAGGCATTTCTCAAAATCTTGGCAAAGTTATTTATTATATTTATGGTCGATAGTTAGGTCCTTTTGTTTTATCGTCTGACTTATTTTGGGGTGTTACTAACCTTTAAATTGGTCAGGAACAGTACCACTCTTAAAAATTAAATTAATTATATGAACAAGGGGTCAAAAGAAAGTAAAGGTGGTTATTTTTTATTAATTTTGTACTTATTTTGTCAATACCAGGACTACAGTTATTTTTAGGCTATTTATTTTTTCAATTATTTCATTTTTATTTACTGGTTTTAAATACATTGAAGTTGATTGATTGGTAGAAATTTTAATTTTTTTTGCCTTTGGAATTTTATTTAACATATCTACCCCACATTTATAAAAAAGTTATTACAAAAATTTGCCAAATCTTTCAAGTTTCAAATGAACCCCGAATCATATTCAATATAGGTGGAGGTATGTTATTTGATTTATCTTGTGTATTATTTGTAGCATCTGTTATTAATTTATAAACTTTTTGAGATCAGTCCCGCTCTATCTACTTCATTTTTTAATATTATTTTACATTTTTCAATTATTTTTTTAAGCTATTTCTTAAGTTTTAAAAGTTTGGTTATCATTTTCATTAAAATTTGACAACAATTTCCTTTTCATTTTATCCTTATTTTAATGCTCAATTAAACCATTGGTAATCCATGGTTGGCTTTTTTTAAATTGGATATAATTATTTTTTTTTTATACATGTAGCCTTTTTAAAGAAATTCTTTTTTTATAAAATATCCGTTGCTTTGATAACATCAGTACAATTTAACACTAGGTCCCAGTTTTCCTCCCTGATCAAGCGTTAAAAGCTTTTCATTTAATGTTCAATTGTTTTTTTTGGTAGGATTTTTATTTTTTTTGACTGGAAACTTTATTTATATTTAGCATAACAGGATCATGATCAGTGAGGTCTAATTCAATATGAAAGGTCAAACTAAAAATAAATTTTTTTTTATTGGGGTTTTTAAAAAATATGATCAAGAACCTTTTTTTTTGGGATTAATGCATGATAAAAAACCAAATGATTCAAGATAGTCAAATATGAATTTACAGTATGGTCAGTTTTTTCCAAAATGTCAATATTAATGTCACCCAAAAACAAGTCAACATTGCCTACTTTATTTTGAGCCTAAAATATACTTCAATGTCCTCTAAAAATGTCATTTTATTTGTGTTTGGTGCCTGTACAAACATATTATATTAAAAAAAAAAACATTTTCTTTCTTTAACGAGACATTACTTACAGTGACGTCACACCCATCCAGCAATGTATGTTTTACTTCATAAATTAAAATTGACTTAATAAAATTATTGTTCCATCATTTCTATTGTGTTTGGCGCCATTAAAAAACATATATAACCTCTTAAATTATATTGACAGTCATAACTCTCAAAGGATTCACTGAAAAAATTATCCAACTTTGGCGATTGTATGTTTCAAAAGCAACTAAAAACTGATTAAAATTCTTTGAACACTCCTAATATTAAAGTGAACAACATTCAAAACTTGAATTTAAATTTATTTTGTTTGTTTACTTATATTTTTTCATGTGTCAAGTCCATCCAAAAAGACTCTAGGTTTTGAAAGATTTCCAGCACTGGATCTTCATCTGCCATTTTCTCACCATAGTCTATCTTGGCTCGAAGGTGCTTAGGATGTATTGATAAGATGGACAGTTTGGTCACTTGATTTGTGCAAAACATCGTACTTTTGTTGATATTTTTATTTGCCATAATACAATTTTTACACTTTTTGGTTAACTTTGGACACTCTTTAAGAAATGTTCCTCAGAACAATGCTCACCACTATTTTATTTGGACATGATTCCATTTTGTGGGATCTTTACACTTAAAACACCTTGGCACACTCAAATCCTCAAAACACTGTATGTGCCAATTAATAAATATTTTCTTTTCCCCCATTAGTTTTGGAAAACTGCTGGTGAACATTCGCCAAATACGGCACCCAAAGCAGAAGGATCTTTGGGTCTTTTAATATAGGTTATTTTTATATCATCTGATTCTCTCATGAAATTATTCTGCTCTTTAATGGCTTCGTTATACGTTCCTCCCTTAAAGTCACTTTGAAAACCAATGATTTTAAATCTAGGCATTCTCATTTTACTTATTTGCACGTCATAGTTTTTCAATTTACTTTCTGCTTCTTTTTTTGCGTTTGAATATCAGACTTATTGTTGCATTTAATGATCATACCACCATCTTTTGTGTTTCTCGTACCCCTAATAGCCACCTTAAGTTCAGCAGGTTTATATTTTGTTTACATCAGAGTTAGTTTTTTCTGTATTTTGGTGTTGTTTTGGCTTTATTATGATACTTGGTATATTGCTGACAGGACCTATAATAGGATTAGATATCTTGTTTTGTTGCAGTGCTTGGCTATAAAAGGAAGGCAATTTGATTGAAAAATTTTTTTTTCCAAACATAATTTTTGTCCAACATCGCTATTATTTCATCCTTACTGTTATAATGCTGATTTTTCTTCAATGTTCCTTTTGCAGTGTATGCGTCTAAAATTTTCACATTTTGAGCAGTAAAATTTCATTTTTTTTCTTTTCATTCCAATATTTTTTCCAAAAAAAATTAATTGGGAGCACTGTTTACAAATCCGATCTACATACATCACAAGGGAAAAGGGTTTCTTTTTCCCCCCGTCTCTCCGCAATCATTGCACTCCATATCGATAAAGATTTGAAAAAACGATAAAGTAGTTGTACTAAACGCAGTACTTTTTGGGTTTTTTGTTGGCGACCCTGTTTCTTCGCCCTGGCCGAATTCTCTCTCCTTATCTATGGTTGGAGTTGGGGAATGCTTTTTTTTGCCACTTTATTTGTTTACCTTTATTTTTGCAGTTTTCTGAAGATTTTCACCTTTATTACTAATACATTATCACACTGTAATAAAAAAATTTCCCACGAACCAATGATACCAAAAACGTATTATTTATCACGTTTTAACAAACAAAAAACTTAAAAATTCCGGGAGCCAAACTTGCTCACTGGTAAACGAGATATATTCTTTGAAACAATTTTACCACATTTTTTTGCTTTTTGGAAAACATCTACCTACTCAAGGCAATCAATACTAACTGACCCAAAATAAATATGCCCCCTTATTTATTTATTGTAACTAACATAGATTTCAGTTATCATAAACATTCTTGAATAAAATATTTAAAAAAAAAAAATCAATTTTTTAACAAGTTATTTGGACAATCTGTTTGCATGTCCTTAGATGGATGGCCAATATACATAATGAGCCGATAATCTGTGTTGTTTTGACTGGGGGCTAAAAAATGTTCTTTAGAAAGCATAGATACATCTGGTTATCTCCATACAGTGGCTTCTTGCCGAATCGGCTATTAACTCAAAAAAAAGTGAAAAAATAAATATAACTGTAAAGTTACCAGTATTTTACAGATAATGCGAGCAACGGTCGTATGAAGAAAAAATTACTGAATTACCCTATAATTATATATGGTTGTTCGGCACACTTGCTTAGTTTGCTCACCAAAGATTAAGAAGCATCGCAGAAAAAGAACATATAGTACATATGTGAAATACTTCAGAAATATCCATTTTCAAGTGCTTTGTAAAGGAAAAAGGGGACACAGGAATAAAATTTAGATTGTCTTGAGATCCATGTAAATGAGTGGCAAAATTGTTATGAATATGAAGAGCATAAAGATAAAATTTATCCCGTGATTTTTAAAAAATTTCAGATATTTATTAAAAGGATGGCTGAAGATTTTCTACAAGTGCTAAAAACAATTTCTATAGCCTGGATGCAATGCAACAAAAAGGTGCATTTTTATCCCAAGCAGTTTACATATCAAAAAAAATTACTGGCTATTTTTGACAGTTTTAAATTTGAAAAAGAAGCTTGTGTCAATATCAATTATTTAAGATTAGATATGTTCAAGTTCTAACCCCTTTACTTTTGGCGCATATTTAGGATCCTACAATAAACAAAAAAAATATTCATTATTAGCTGAGGAAAAGAGAGATGCTCTATACATCATTTCCAAATATTGGAGACCCAGGATTATTACCATTACTAATTAAGTTGAAAGCTAAGTCAGATGCTTTTCACAAAACTTTGTTTTCAGAGGGAAGTAACCAAAAATGTAACAGCAGTACAGTGATGGACATCTAAAGAAGATGTTTCCCGAATTTAAGCAAGTGCCCCCTACAGTGATTTCGTTTTGTGTGCCTGTGCATCCTAATATACTTACCTGTAATTTAAGATAATATTCTAAAATTTTTAAGATACTTTGTACTAAAAAAATACACATGATTTCGGTAGGGGGAGGGGTGGTTAGTCTTAAAACCTCACTCATGTGTCACCAGAGCAATACGTAACTGAACGAAGTACAATGGAGTTACGTATTGCTCCCTTTTTTCATATAATTGCAAAGCTTGACTTTAAACGCCGCAACCGTGTATTAACTCAAGGATTTTTTTCAGCAAAGATAGCCGCTGCGTTTGAAATTTAATGAAAAAAGGTGTAAGATAAATATAAAACAAGTTTCCTAGAATGTGTTTATAAAGTGTTTTGTGACAATTTAGTGTTAAAATTAAGAATTGTGTGCAAAAGAAGGAGGAATAAAAAATGGGGTTAGTTTGATTTTCAAGTCTTGTTATTTTTATATCTCGGAAAACAAAGCGTTTTCGACTATGTTGTAAATTTTTCAGATTCGTAATCAGTGCCCAAAAAAACACCCGTATTTCAAAATTGATTAAAATCGGTGTTGCCACAACTTTTAAGACAATTACCAACTTTTTAAATGTACTTTGAAAAATAGTACAGGAAATGAAGCATTTTGGATCGGAATTTTTTTCTGAGCCAATTGCCGAGCTGGCATGATATAAATCCTGATTCTTGGGCTATTCAATACCGAAGGTAGGATATAGCCCAAGGATCAGAGTTTATATCATACCGAGGGATGCTTTTATCCTGGGGGTGGTTGCCACCCCATCCTGGGGGTGGACATTTTTTATTACATTTTAACTACAGTAATTGATAAAGAAAGTTTTTTCGTAAAACTAATATTTTTTGAGTTATTCGCGATTGAAAGTAAAAGTTTTTCGACGAAAAGATCGACGTTTTTAATGGGTTTTTCGCGAATAATTCAAAGATATGCATTTTATCAAAAAAACTGTAGAAGCAAAACTGTAGCTCATAAAAAAACTACCTTTAATAATTCTACAATCAATACGGACCGAGCGGCTTGTTAATGGTTAGCTTTTGCATGTCAAATTCCAAATTTGAAAGATTTAAAGTCAAATAGCGGGAAAACTTTGCATTTTTCAAGGAAAGCATAAAGGTATTTTTTGAAGTATATATAATTAGACCTTTCTTTTGGAAAACAAAAAAAGTATGAAAATCGGAGGAGTTATGATAAAATTGCTGTAGGTCCCTATTTTTCTACGAAAAGATCATTAAAAACAACCCTATAATTCCCCTCCAATTAAAATTGATCCTCACCCTTCTGCGATTCTTTTTATATATGTATCAATAATACGTCCAAAAAGTTTGACCAATTTAAAGCAATTCCCAACTTTGGAAAAATTTGAGCTTAAAGTGAATTTTTCCGCAATTTCGTAAAAATAACCCCCTTTTCTTTAAAATAACTTCAACAATACTGGAGACACGAAACAAATGGCTAGAGTACCAAATTGTAGCTTTTTTAATTACAAAGATTTTTTTCTTAGATTTTTCTGTATAATAAATATTTGGCGAGATATGGCCGTTTAAAGCATCTATTTACCAGCGAGCACCACGTTATTCGAACCCTTTAAACTAATCCCATTTTAAAACTAAGGAATTTAAAACGATTTACATCACATATTCTTGTACCTCTTAAAACCCTACAAAATCATTTAAAAAAACTTTCTATAATTAAAACTAAAGTATTATGTTAAAAAACAATCTTTTTTTTCGAATTGCCCACTTCGGAGCATAATAATTTATATAACCAGTATACTTTATACTTGTAGCGGTATAATTTTAGTATGTAATTCTACTTTTTTCTTTTATAATATCTGTTATATACATTGGTTTTTAAAAATTGCAATGTTGTAAGGGGTGGTTTTTAAGGATTGAAAATTTGTCAAATAATGAAATTGGTAATATTTCAGGTAAGTAATATTTTTAATTAATAAATATGTTAAGCTATTTCGTTTTTTGGATTTTTATTTTTTTTTTATTAAGCTATAATAGGGTTTGATTTATGAGGGTCGAAAAGTTGCAAAATAAAATTAGTACATATTTTAAGCAACAGCATTCTAAAATTAAATCACTATGATAAATTAGTTATTTTTTAGGGCAAATATTTTTTTACTGTTTAAGCTCTAGCAAGGGTTGATTTTTAAGGGTTGAAATATCCGGAAATTGTAGTCTAAAGCATAAAACAATCATTATTTAACCAATCCAAAGCAATTTTTACCCACCTTAAAGTTTAAAATGTTATTTTATAAGTTTAGACAATTAGGGATAGTTTTTACCCTTAAAAAACAAACAGCGCACATCACCATAAAATAGAATTTGAAGTAGAGGGTTAGAAGCTCCTAATTCCAAATTTTTATGCAAACCGATGCAGGACAAAAAAATTACGAGGTTTTGCCATTTTTTAACATTATTTTCGGGACTATAATCATGTAACATCAAATTGTTTTAATTGGTCAAAAACAATTTTTTAAGTAAATCTCATGAGGGGTGGTTTTTTAAGGGTTAAGTTATTGTAGTTAAAAATTTATTATACCCTAAACTGTTAATATATTTTTTTTCTACAATGTAAGCGTCATTAAATAATTTTAAGATAAAAAAACATTTTTTTTTTAATTTTCTTATTAAGGGTGATTTTTAAGAATTGAAAGGTTACAAATACAATGTAAGATATAACTCACAACATAAAAATATATTTATTCTACATATTTAACTATGATTTTAATTTACTTAATTCTATTTGAATGTTTTTTAAATATTTTTAGCCATAAGGGGTGGTCTTTACCCCCTAAAAATAAAAAGCACACTTTAAGCATATTTAAACTTTAATCTAGAGGGTGACAGCAACTTAATTCCAAATTTTTATAAAAATTAAAAATGTACAAAAAAATCCGGAGCTTTTTTCTCCCCACAGACTGTACTAAAAGTCAACTTAGTAGTTCCTCCTAACACATTTCATTCATAGACAGTGCATTAACTTATACTCATCATATACACTCTACTATTAAAAAATAAACGAGTAAACAATATGCACCTGTCACAGAAGCATAAAAATATAACCCGGATGATAGCAATACGTAACTGAACGAAGTACAACGTTAAGTTACGTATTGCTCAAACAAAGACAGAAGTAATAAAGTCAAAAATAAATTCAACAGGTTTATTTAAAAGGTATCTTATTATTAATTTAACATAATACAGAATTTAACCATTGGACATGTGACGTTCTGTATCCTTACTTAAATTGAACAAAATAAAGAGAGATAAATAAATTTTTAATTTGGAAAAGCTTAAATTAAAGGGTTGTGAGATTTTAAAATGTAATCTGATAGGTAAGTTCAAGCAATTTAGAAGAAAATACTTTTAACATATACAAAATAAATACATACCAGTATTAAAGAAATAAGACAATTTACATAAAATAATAACCCCAAAAATAAGTATTGATTAAGAAACTGATAACCAGTGGAGATACATTATATTCTGAGAGAACAAAAGAAATCTATTTATCATTAAATTTATGAATCGAGGTATACTGAATTTAGAAAAGAGTTATTAAATTGAAATTTATTAAATTTAAGTTACAAAATGATTTTATGACGAAAAGTTTTAAATTTAATAAGAAATAATAATAAAAATTTAGATAAGTTAAGATAAGTTAAGCAGCTGAGCTAATTCAATATGATGTAAGTTAAATTCATATGTGCAGTCCTTTACAGGCACACAAACAATGCAACTCAAATTCAATGATTGGTGGTTAGTTATAATTAAGCAGCTGAATAATTACAGTTTGAGGAAGAAAAAATAATAAATTTAATTTGCAATCCAATGTCTTTGGCAACAAACAATGGAACCTAATAAACTGATCGGTTGTTACTTTGCTCTTTGTATATTTAATATATAACAAGAAAATTATAATATAATTAATAAAAATTAAACATTAAGTACAGAGATTTATTTAAATTGATAAGGCAGTAATGATTAAAGCATAAGAAAATTTGATAACATGATAATTTAATTAAAAAGTTATACAACTGAGCACCAGTACATGGTCATTGCACTGAGCCAGGCAAAAATATAAAAAATTAATTTATAAATGGACTTATCTTTTATTTCTGAACTCCTAATGGAACCAACCTAAACTCCCTTCTGGACTGGACAACACTGCACTGCCAGAAATGACCACACGGTACTATACGGAAGCTGAGGATTCCTTCGCTGGACCAGCAACACTGCATTCGCCAGAAATACATAAACCATAAATCGCTTGGACTCTTGCCAACACGACCACGTGGTTACGTACAACTCCAGAATTCCATAAAAACTTGGAAAATTCCTTAAAACTCCAGTTAAGGAAATCCCATAAAGATAATATTGTAAATGAGGATTAAACTTGAATGGTTAAATAAAATGTAAGACGTAAAAGAAAAACTTGTAGGTAGAAAGGTAAAAAAAACTCGAACGTAAAATATACGATAAAAGCCTGAAACAAAATGGTAGATATGAGATAAGGAAAACTATTAAAATTGACGAAAATGCCGACTTACCAGATGTTATGGCCACAGAATGACTTTAAAATCTCATAGAGGATGTTACATAGGTTATAAAATTTAAAAATCCAGTTTAAAACTGCAAAAGCCACATGCTAAGAAAATAATAAACTATGCACCAGCAGCCATTCTGTTTATTCGGAAAATATCCAAAAGAGGCCTTTTTCAAATCAATCACAGGTATTTATCACCTCGCATTCCAAAAAATAACAGGTTTGAAGGTCTTAGGTGGTATGAAACTGTTGCTTACTGTCCTTTGGCGGAAAATTCAAATTACAAACGGAGATAACTATTCAGCATTGTTTGGTTATTTAATGAAATTTCAAAAACAAAAACCCAAGTGTCACAGTTTTTAAAACATAACCTATCACAAAACAAAGGATTTTATTACTTAACTGACTTAAAATAGATATAGAGTCGAAAATCGCTTACCCTATTCCAATTAGAAAATCAATACTTGATCCTGGAATTTATGCAGCATCATAAACGCTTTTACCGGGTTGTATTTAAAAGAATATTAAGTATTGATGACTTAAAATTTGAAATAAGTAAGCTAATATTATAAATTACAGTGAATAATTAAAATAAAGGACAATTAAGTTGTGGTAAAGTTATTCTAAGTGAAAATTTATAAATCCTTGTAAAAAACTGAAAAAGTTTGTTACAGTATTGCAAAATTGCATAAAATTTATAATTCACAGCAACCCAGTCAAAATAAGTTGAGTTTATGGATGTTCGCTAGGGTTTCTGGGGAGAATATAATAAATTATTTTCATCACCTGCTGCTGACTGTTGTGCCCCGTGCATACGTCGTAAGGACAATATTAGGAAACAAAAAGACCCAAAAAAGAAATCTGGACTGGCACTCTGTGTCTTTTATATTTAATAAAGAGATAGGCAAGCGAAGAGATAGTTATCGTTTTGGCATTTGCTACTCATCAAGCATTTCTTTATTGCTTTCAAACTGGTTCGGCATACTTCGCGAAGTGGTATCGGATAGAGATTTAGTATAGACCGAACTAAAAACATCGTTTTTATGGCTTTTTGCTACTTTTCTTACGTAAAAGAAGAACGAATAAACCAGAAAGTTAGCGAGCAACGACATAACCCCGTTTATTGACTAGTTTTTTGTATTTTTTTGTCCTTTTCCGAAATACTGCATGTACAAAGATTTCTAATAAATGCAATTAAAAATAAAGAAAGAATGTATTAAATATCGCGTCCAGAAACGAATTATGCGGGATAAAAGTGACCCATTATCGCTACATGACGTAAATTTGACTAACCACATTGATTCCGCGATTTTTTAATATTTTTCAGCTAAATAAGAACTTAGTGGCATATCTTTTTAAAAATTTACTTACTCATATAGCAGAGCGAATTAGACGTACAAGAATACCTTGTAAAATTAGAATTTTAATTGCATTTAATTATTAAGATTATTTGCTACGGGAAACTACCAAAGTATTAACCTAATAGCAAAATAACTTATTTTTGAGACTGAACCAATAATCATACCTCATGTATATGTTTGCTTGCAGTTATGTATGTTTTTTAGGCCTAAAGGCAGGCCTATTATATTTTTTTTTATTAAAGCAAATTTTATACTTATGGTAACAAATAGCGTATGTTCACTAAATAAATCGATGCAATTAAATGCAATTACCTATTTAATGGGAAGTTTCATGGGTTAAAATTTTATCTTTAAATATCAACATACATATTTTTAGATTTAAATGAACATTTTTCGTAAACTCCATTTGTCAAAAAAAATTGTTATTGCTTTGTAAATTAATTTTAAAATGTAAATTTGTGGCTGTGACGTACCTAAGCGGAAACTAGGGAAATCGTCAAAAGTTGGTTGGCACTACCGATGCCTTGGCAGCATTGGCCGTCTGTCAGCGTTGCCACTTGTCATTTTATTGTATTTTTGTTCATGGATTCTAGAGAGGTAAAGGATCACCCACTCTGTGTTACAAAAATGGCCCTCCGGTTGCAGATGGCGTTGTGTTCCAGAGGGCCGTTTTTAAACTTTACTTTATATATTGCGGTCAAGGTCACTGGTTTTTATTGGTTCCCTGAGTTACACCAGCGCCTCTTGGTAAGGGCCAATTTTTGAGCAAAACAGCCATAAGAGAGGGTGATCCTTTACTTCTCTAGAATAAATGTTTTTGTTGTTTAATTTTCAAAAAAGTGTTGTCGGTTTGTTTTTGTTGTTTAAAGTCATTTTAAAACTTTACTTTACTTGTCTTGTGTGCATAATGGCTAAACAGGATTTATTGAAGCCCAATCTGATAATTTACCGTTCGTGGATCCTTTTATGATATCAGTTTTTTTTTAAGGACAATATGGACTATATGAGTGCCGAAATAAAAGGAATTAAAAATCTTAAGTAAGTACCTTCCGAATCATAAGACTGGAAGAAATAATATAAATTAATTAAATCCGTAACCATATTTTATTTATTGTAAAGGAGCGAGGCAAAGTTATGGTGACCAAGCAGTAGGATATGCTCAACCAAAAAGGAAGAATAATATTTGTATTGTCAAGGGAAAAATTACACCTGAACACAAGATTAAGAACAAGCCATAGAGCGTTACTGTAACAATCCATGAAAAGGATGGAAAAATTACTTCATGTGCATGTCATGATTGTGCATATATTGGCTGCTTCGAAGATCAGAGGAACCCAGTCGAACCTGCTCTAGAGTTTGCTGAGAAAGCTGATTTTTTAGACAAAGTTGTCAGTAAAGCGAATGGAAAAGGTGGACAAGTTGCCATCATGAATTATTTTAGTGAACCAAATAAACTAAAATCACTTAGCATTCATTAACTAGGCATGAACTACTTTCAATGTTTGCAACCAAACAAACAGTTGTGAAAATGCTGAATTTATATTTTATTGTCGGCTGCAAATGAACAGCAATATTTGCACAAATATTGCCAAGGAAACAAAAAATCAATATAAATCACCTTTATGGTTTGAAATGAGATATGTTCGAATAACTGCTTCCAAACTTTACGAGGCTTCAAGATGTAAAGTTCCAGATGGTTCCTTGTTTGAACATATTATGGATGCCAGCAGCATACATGATACCGAGCATATGAAGAGAGGTAGAGATTTAGAAGAAGCTGTTTTACGAGTTGTTGCTGAAAAAAAATCTCAAACTGGGAAGAATTGGTTTGGTTCTAAATGAAAAATACCCAACCTTACGAGCTACACCAGACGCAATAAGTGAAGATTATGTGATAGAAGTTAAATGTACATCATCTGAAAAAAACAGTGTCACTGTATTATAAGGACAATGTTATTAACAAAAAGTTTTTGTCACAAATCCATTTGCAAATGTTATTTTGTAATTAAAATAGAGGACTTTTTTGTGTAGCTGAAATTTCTTATGATGATAACTTCATACAAGAGGTAATATCGGACGTTATTATATTTTGGAAGCAAGCTATATATCCTTCTCTTGTAAAGTAATATAATAAATATACAGAAATTATTTGAAAGAAAAAATGTATTTTATTTCCATAACCCTGGTTTGTATCTGTCAAAATGTTCATTGTTGATCATAAAAATAAAGTAGTACTTTTGTTAAAGTTATTTTGTGATTTTCAGATTTTTTGAAAACTATGGAACTAAATTAAAAACTTTAGGCTTCTTAGTTAAAAATTTATATATTTACAGTATATCCACGGAAAAGGTGTTAAATGGGAAAAAATATTTTTAATTTTATCAAAAAAAGCTTCTCTTGATAAAAAAATTGCTACTTCGTAGAGTAAGATTGGGATAGAATTATTTAACATATTTTATACGCTTGGTTCAGAAAATTGAAAAAAACTTTAAATGGTACAAGAGTAAAGTGCATTAATTTATAAAAATATGGAAATAAGTTACTAGGAAAAGTTGTTCAAAAAGAAAAGGTAGTCTCTAATACCATTTTTTTCGAAAAAATCGACCTACTTTTATTTATTTGTGGTTAAATTTATTTTAATCTTAATTTTTATTTTTAATATCAATTTTGTTAATTTTTTTGGTGTAAAGTAAGCATTTTAAGCTGACATAATTACGGCTAATGAATTATAAAAGCGAAGTGTCAATAAATCTTGTCACTATCAACGCCAACCACTACCAAAATAGGTTGTTAATTTGGAATCAGTTTATTAAAATAATTTTATTTGCAAATTAATAAAATTGGGCCGATGTTTTCGAAAATTGGTATTAGAGACTATCTTTTACTTTTAAACAACTTTTCCTAGTAACTTATTTTCATATCTTCTCAAATAAATGCACTTTACCCTTGTACCATTTAAAGCTTTTTTAATTTTCTGAACACCGCTTATAAAATATGTTAAATTTTTCTATCCCAGTCTTACTCTAAGACGTAGGAAAATTTTTTATCAGGAGTAGCTTTTTCGATAAAATTAAAAATAAAAAAGTTTTTCCAATTCAACACTTTTTCCGTGGACATACTGTATATTTAATATTTTTTTATTACTGTATTTTCTATAAAATAAAAAAAAATTTAAAACTAATTTTTTGACTTACATGATGATATACAAAATAATACTAATCACTGAAATCAAATCATTTTTATTAAAGGTGTTTGTAAATTCATAATACCACATGCAGTGTAAACTACATAATCAAGTTTCCATGCCATTTTTATATCTATACAATCTTTATGATTTTAACATTTTAAATTCTGTTAATCTTTCTATTACTCTTTTAATATGTATTCTTAAACTAGCTATTTTTTTACTTAAACGAACTTCTTCTTTTGTACTTTTCTTACTACTTGAAACAAATGGCGGCCTAACTAATATACAATTTCTTAAATTTAAATCAAAATCAATTTGTTTGAATCCCCGATCAGCCATAACTTGGGTATTCGGTACCAGTTTATCTAAGTATGCTGATTGTCTCACTATTTCACTATCTGAAGCACGACCTCCAAAACCATTTGAAACAAAATTTACAATAGCATCAGGAGTAGAACTTATTAAATATTTAACTGTATTTTCTTTTTTATATTCTGACCAAGTCAGCGATTGTTGTTGACTATTTAAGGGTCGTTCTATTTCAAAACAGTCAATTATTGAGTGGACTGTTGAGTACCTTGCTCGAAATGGTATGGGTAAATTCTTCTTTAATTAAATGTAGTGGAGGCCATAAGATTAAATTTTTAAATATGATTTCATTACATCTTTTTTAAATGCTCTATACCTACTATATCAAAGTAGCTTTACTTTACACCAAAATCTAAACCTAGTCTATAGAAGGCATCATTTAACCGTATTTTTTTTTTTAAATATTATTAGTATGTTACGATAACTAATATTACTTTCTTGTTCTAATAATTTTATTAAAAATACGGCTGCGGTAATCCTAGATAAAATTTTGAATGATTTTCAATAACTAGTTTAGTCCTATTAGCACTCATTTTTCTAAAATGTTCATTTTTTCATCCTACATTTCATCGCCTGATTTTTCTTTATCCGAAGGTAAGAAAACTAAAAATGAAGTACTACTGGCAGAAGTAACTGTCATTGACAAAGTGGATGAAGATGCTTTTACAAACTTATCAGTTTGAGAAGATTCTTGAAGTTTTAGCGTAAAGACATTTTCTTGATAATTTGATGGTCCTGCTACTGGTTCTTCACAGCGTAATTTTCTGGCCGCCTTAGAAACATTTGCCATGTTTTCTTCCCTCATTTTTTTCGCTGAATCAGTTAGTTAGGATATGGCTGGTTGTACCAGTCCTGAATTCAGCCTTGGCAATATATGATCTTTTAATTTTAGTCTTTGACCCAATACTCTATATGCTATCCCATTTTCTGCATCATTCTCCATCTGAAAAAAATAAATAAATAAATAAATAAATATATATATATATATATATATATATATATATATATATATATATATATATATATATATATATATATATATATATATATACAGGGTGTCCCGGAAGTAATGGATCACAGAGCAACAGAAAAGTGGTAAGTTTAATAAACTGAATTATTTTTTAAGTATAGTCAATGTACCAAGATTTTCTAAAATTATCCAGTAATTTCAATATTTCTGTGGACGAGGATTTGCTGTTTGAAGAATACATCCATCTTAAAAACTTCTTTTTGAATTCCAATCTAAAAGAAAATTATATAGATAAGCAGTGGGTCCTCTTTTTTAAGAGCAATAATGCTCCAAATTTTTTAAAAATTGTCAATTTTGTTTTTTTTACCCCACTCAAATACTATGAGTAAAATAATTTTTAGTTTAATGACTGCAGCATAGAGAAAGGAGAGAAATAGGCTTAACATAAAAACATTAGCAGCAGAGTTAATGGTAAAATACAATTTTAGTTTCTCTTGCTCCGAATTTGCAAAATTTTTAAAAAAAAGATGGAAAATATTATAAATTAAAACACAGGAAAAATATTTTTAAACACAATTTTATATACTTTTGTTTTATTTTATTTTTTTATAGTATTTAGGTACCTAGTTTATAAGTAAGTATAGTTTTATGGATTTTTTTATGAGTTTCGTTTTTTTTATATATAGTAAAATAAATAACTCTTGTGATTTTAGTTAATAATATGATTTATTATTTCATTTTATAAACAACTGTGACCATAGGCTTTACCTTTGATCATACCAATTTTTTAAGAATTTATTAAAATATATATATATATATATATATATATATATATATATATATATATATATATATATATATATATATATATATATATATATATTTTAATAAATTCTTAAAAAATTGGTATGATCAAGAGGTATCAAATGCTTCATATTATATTAAAGATAAAGGTAAGTAAATAGCTAATTAACGACTTTAACCTCCCGCTTTTTAAAAATCAAAATATGGCAACCCTAGGCAGCAGGCTGGTCAAAAAACTCCAAAACGTTTGCGAACTTTTATCATAGACCAATTATTGATAATTTACAATTTGCTAGATCTATATTAGGCGCAAATAAAAGATCTATATAAGATAAAAAAAAATATTCATCATGGAGAAGAGAAACCGACAGAGACCAGAAAACTGAGAAGCAAAAGAAGAAATTTGCCCAGCTACAACACAGGACACATCCAAAAACCAAACCAATAAACATCGATAAGTGCATAAAATTTCAAGCTACCAACTCTCCGAGGATGAAAAATAAAGCCCAAGTAAGGGTTTTAACTACGCAATCACTCCAAAGAATATACCAAATAAGAACATTATTTTGAACATGGAAGCAAGACTACATCAAAAATCAGAAGAAGAAGCCGAAATAATAATGCAAGAGGTAGCCCGCGTCCTCAGAACCAGCAAACCACCAAGACCTAATATAAAAAGATCAGAAATAGAAGCCCTTAACAACCAGACCATCACCATACCACCAGCAGATAAAGAAAACATAACAGTTGTTATGAACACCGAAGATTATCAAAACAAGATGGCAGAAATCCTTCAGGACAACACGTATAAACAAGTTGCTAGGGACCTAACAACATATCTCGAGAAAACTACAAAAGACAAGATTAAGAAAGCAAACCTTGAGAATGAAATAGAAAAACGCATCATTCCACGAGAGAAATCCAGCAGATACCCCAAACTCTACGGACTACCAAAAATACATAAAGAAGGAGCACCGATAAGACCTATAGTAAGTGCAGTTGATTCACCCACCCAAGAACTAGAAAAATACCCGGCTCAAATCATGCAACCAGCAAGCGAAACTGCAGACTCCTTTCTAAAAAACTGGTAAACATCCTACAGGAAATAAAAGACAAAAAAACATTTTATTAAACCTATGAAAAATTTCAACAAAAATCCAGCCTGGCGAGAAAGAAGAGAACAATGGAAAGAGATGAAAAAAGTGATTTAAATATACTTGTTGTTGTTGAAGAAAATCCAAACATTTCTATAAGAAAAAGAAGAGCTTGATGATTAGAAAAAAATACCTTTTATGGGAGGATTCAAAATACTCTTGACAAAACAGGGTATAAACCTTTTAAAATTAGGCCTACAACAAAATTAACGCCAAGACACCGAGAAAAAAGGGTAGAATTTTGCCGAAATATGTTAGAAAAAAATCTTGGACTGACGAGTCATCATTTGCAACTAGTGGTATGATAAACAGGAAAAATACTAGACAATGGGCCACAGTAAATCCCCCCTGCTATAGGGAATTTCAATTTCAAGGTCGCCGAACTGTCAATGTATGATGTGCTATTTTAAATAACAAAATAATAGGTCCCCATATCTTTACGTTTTTTTAAACAAAATAGTTATTTGAACTTTCTCCAGCAAGAACTATAAGATTATTTTAATGAGTTTTCATTGGAACAAGAAAAAAACATCGTCTTTTAACAAAATGGGGTTCCTCCTCAGAGTGTAGTAACTGTTACAATTTTTTTAACCAAAGGTTCAATGAATGGATTGAAAGGGATGCACCAATACAGTGGCCACCTAACAGCCCTGACTTGACACCGATAGATGCATTATTATAGGGAACGCTAAAAAATCGAGTGAATGCAAATTTGTGGGGAACGCTAAAAAAACGAGTGAATGCAAATACCTTTGAAAACAGTGAACATTTAAAAGAACTTATTAGAACGGAAATTTAAATCCTGAATGAAGGTTATAGCCAATCTATCACTGCCGCAGTAAAAAGGTTACGAAGAACTTATATCAAATGTATTGAAAAAAACGGGGCCCAGTTGAGCTATTTAATTTGTAAAACTACATGCTTTTTTGTATCGTTGTTCCAGATATTAAATTGTTTTGATTTTTTTTGCTTAAGTTGTATATTTAAATCATTATTTTCAACTCTTTCCACTGCTTAATACTATTATTTGTTTTAATAAATGTTTGCAAAAATAATGGTTTTCCCTTTCTAAATAAGGATTTTTTATCGAAAAAATACTTCATTAAATAAATCTGATTATTTACTAAATCTGTAATTGTCAATAATAAACAAAAGTTTTGTTTCTTCGGGACCGCCTAATTCACGGGCCACCTAGGAACTAAAATCTAGAATATTTACTTTTGAATATAGCTTTTTTGTTAAAATGCGAATATTTCGAAAACTATTATATTTAGATATAGGACATGCTATTTAAAAAATATTCAGAATTTTTAGAAGATTCTAAACAATTTACAATATACAGAGTGTTTCATTTAAAAAATATAACTTTAACCTGTCACGCATTTCCGCAACCCCTTGTATATATATATATATATATATATATATATATATATATATATATATATATATATATATATATATATATATATATATATATATATATATATATAATATATATATATATATATATATATATATATATATATATATAAATAAATATATCCTGCAATTTGCATTTTCTACTACTTTTGTATTTAAAATTTTTGTCTAATGCGAAATACAAAAAAGGGAGGGAAATTGTAAATGATCACCGTGTACGTCCCACCGATGCTTGTATTTAAGCGAATAAGATTCAAGGATGAACTCAAAAAAGGCGCACCTTCAGAAAAGAATTTGCTTGCTCAGAATCGGGCTGTATAACGAGTGAATTATTCGCAAAATGGCTAAGGCCTTTTATTAATTTTGCGAAGCCATCTAAGGATAGGTACTTTTGATAATGGATGGACATACCACCCATACAAAAAATTTAGAAGCCATAACTTTAGCCAGGGATAATGAAATCATCATGTTGTCGCTACCAGCACACACCACCCACAGATTGTAACTCTGAGACGTATCATTCTTTAAGCCCCTTAGTTCATATTACAATCAAGCAGCAGATAAATGGCTTCGTGTGCACCCTACCCAAAATATTAAGCAATTTCAGGTAACAAGATTACTACATCAGTAGAAAATGCTATAAGCGGATTTGGGAAGTGCGGCATATGGCCTTTGGATCAAAATGTGTTTGATGGCAGTGATTTCGTTTGCCCTTTTAATGTGAACATCGAGCCTACAAATGCGCCAAAGGACAACATAACCTCCTCAGTAAACGAAATTACCAGAGTGCTTCTACTAACATTACCAACCTATCCCAGCATGACTCCAAATCTCCAGACCCGTCGGTAGAAGATTGGAGGGTAAAATTTTACTTTACACCACGCCGATTTTTATAAAATTTTGCATACGGGAGTTTTTTTGGGGCGCTGGTCACGAATCTAAAAAAACTTTTCGGCAACCTCTAGTTTTTGAGTTATAAGGCCTCAAACTTGACTAACCTCAATTTTGACACTCTTTTCTAAAATTCCTCCTTCTTGGTTACGTCATGTTGATATCAAAAGCGTAACAATTGAATAGCGCTAATCTTTCAAATTTAAATTGTTAAAATGGAGTTTACGTTAACTACATTTATTTTGTTTGTTACGAAAAAGGAAGAATTTGTAAATTATTTTATTAATAAAAGTGTTTTGAGAGAAACACATTCGTGTCCTACATGTGGAAATATTTGTTTATTAAATAAAGAAAAATTAGAATACAGATGTGGGAAAAAATATGTGCCCTACCCTAAATCTAAGAAAATTTAATGTTATTTTAAGAAACGTGCAAGAAAAAATACATTTTTTGACTGCCATTTAAAATTTAAAATCCCAGCGCTCTTTATTGGATATTTTCTTTTTATATCTCAGTGTAGAATTAAATTTCTTCAAAAATAACTGAAACTTTCTTGCCGAACAGTTGTAGATTGGAGTAACTTTTGTAGAAAGGGTAAATATAACAAAATATTTATATAAATTTTTTTAATATATATATATATATATATATATATATATATATATATATATATATATATATATATATATATATATATATATATATATATAGGGTACCCACAAAGAAAAAACATGAAGTACCATCAAGAATAAACTACCTTTATTTATCATTTTAAAGTAAAATGGCAAATAAAAAAAGGTTTTAAATCCTATTCAGTGCTCACATAAAGAACCAAAGCTACATTTGTACCCGGTACTGTAATAGCAGTTCATCCAACTTACCCGAGAAAAAAGGTTTGTAGCATTTCAATGTATGAATTCCTGTTGCACGTGTTTTCAAAGAAAAACGGTCCTATTATTCCAAAATAGAAAATTCCACACCATACATTAACTTTTTTAAAATACTGGCGATGGGCAGGAATTCTAAATTTGGGATTTTCTGTGCTCCATTCGTACATGCTGGGAAGCCACTGTACCGTTTGTTGAAAAAGTCGATTCATCAGAGAATAAAAATTATTCGGCAATTTGAAAAATGCATCGAACACGGGGGAGGCGTATATGGGTTCTTTTTGTTGTTCAATGTTTTTTTTTAATACGTTTCTTATGTAAGCACTGAATAGGATTTAAACCTTTTTTTATTTGCCCTTGTACTTCAAAACGATAAATAAAGTTAGCTTATTCTTGATGGTATTTTATGTTTTTTTAATTTTTTGACTATCCTGTATAAAAAAATCAAAAATTCTCCTCGTAGACAAATTTTTTCGAAATGCAGAACTTTTTATTAAGAATGACTTTTTGTCGAAAAAGAAATTTTTGGTCAATTTGTTTTATTGGGATGTCTATTTTTGATTTTATCGAAAAAAGCTACTCTTGATAAAAAAAATTGCTTGTTCTTAGAGTAAGATTGGAATAGAAACATTTAACATATTTTATACGCGGTGTTCAGAAAATTGAAAAAACTTAAAATGGTACAAGAGTAAAGTGCATTTATTTAAAAATATATGAGAATAAATTATAAGGAAAAGTTGTTCAAAATTAAAAGGTAGTCTCTAATACCAATTTTCGAAAAAATCGGCCTACCTTTATTAATTTGTGATGAAAATTATTTTAATATCAATTAACCAATTCCAAATTAACAACTCATTTTTGTACTAGTAGGCGTTGATGGTGACAAGCTTTATTGACACTTCGCTTTTATAATTCATTAGCCGTAGTGTCGTTAGCTTTAAATGCTTACTTTACAGCGAAAAATTTGATAAAATTGATATTAAAAATTTAAATTGATTTTAAAATAAAAAAATTATTACGTAGTAAGAGGTATGCTTTTTGCTAATCGCATTAAAATTACGGGGTTTCCAAAAGGATGGAAACCTCGGGTGTGAGGCTAAGTCGGCTACATGTTTCACCCTTGTTGGGGATGGTCACATCCGCTGTAAGCCAAGACACGACTGAGAAAGGCTCACCAAGTCCTTAAAACTATTCTACATAAAAGTAAGAAAAGATTCAAATGACTCTGGCGCCATCTAACAGACTAATTCCAATGCAACCAGTAAAGCATATTGATACAAAATGATGTTAAATGATAAACAATTTAAATAATGTTATACAGTGCCATCTAGGTAGACATGGCCATAATATTCAAAAATCGCAAAACAGACACCTTTTGACAAAGGAGAAATGGCCACTCATTAGTTCACGGGTTTGTGAAATTCGAATGAGTAGTTTTGCCATACCACGTCAGGCGGCGCTCAGCGAAATCTGAAATAAGTGAGAAGAATTAGAAAAGCAGTATTTTCGCCCTACTGCAAATATAATATTATAATGGTAGAGGTTCTTGAGCCTTGTTATATAATTCAATAAAGAAAATAATTTCTTGGGCATATGGCTCTCAATTAAAAAAAAAATAATTACGTAGTAAGAGGTATGCATTTTGCTAATCGCATTAAAATTACGGGGTTTCCAAAAGGATGGAAACCTCGGGTGTGAGGCTAAGTCGGCTACATGTTTCACCCTTGTTGGGGATGGTCACATCCGCTGTAAGCCAAGACACGACTGAGAAAGGCTCACCAAGTCCTTAAAACTATTCTACATAAAAGTAAGAAAAGATTCAAATGACTCTGGCGCCATCTAACAGACTAATTCCAATGCAACCAGTAAAGCATATTGATACAAAATGATGTTAAATGATAAACAATTTAAATAATGTTATACAGTGCCATCTAGGTAGACATGGCCATAATATTCAAAAATCGCAAAACAGACACCTTTTGACAAAGGAGAAATGGCCACTCATTAGTTCACGGGTTTGTGAAATTCGAATGAGTAGTTTTTGCCATACGTCAGGCGGCGCTCAGCGAAACTAAATAAGTGAGAAGAATTAGAAAGCATATTTTCGCCTACTGTAAATATAATATTATAATGGTATATATATATATATATATATATATATATATATATATATATATATATATATATATATATATATATATATATATATATATATATATATATATATATATATATATATATATATATATATATATATATATATATATATATTTATAATAAATACCACAAAATTCCTATGAATATGAATCTATTTGTGACAAAAATTTTCAAATTATACGTTTTAATTCATAAATTGTACGTTTGCATAGAATGGTGCATTAAACACTCTAAAAAAACTAGGCGGTCCAGGCAAAATAGTTGAAATAGACGAGGCTAAAATAGGATAAAGAAAATACCAGCAAGGACGCACAATTAAGGGAAAATGGGTTTTTGGGGGCAGAAAGAGAGACTCAAAATATATTTCTCGTACCTGCAATGGACAGAACTGCTGAAACATTAACCACAATTATAAAACAATGGATTAATTCAGGAACCACCATAATGTCCGATTGCTGAAAAGCATATAGAAATATTAATGAACACGGTTTTGCTCATTTAACGGTTAACCATTCGTTCAATTTTGTAGATCCAGGCAGAGGTATGTGTATAAGAAAATATATTAAAGAAATATATTACTCAATTTTTTTTTTAGGAGCTCACATTCAGAACATAGAAAGGATATGGCGAGAAGTAAGGGAACATATTCCACGTTTTGTGGGATATTTATCCGAATATATTTTTAAAAGAAATTTTACATCGGAGAAACGAGTAGATGCGTTTTTTAAAACTTTAAAAACTTTGTATAATTAAATTCATATTGTATAACCTTCTAAGTAATTGTATAGTATTTTTTCTTTCACATTTCTTAATATTGCACTTAATGTTTTTAAATTTAGAATAAGGCATATTTTTTCTCTCACATCTGTATTGTAATTTCTCTTTATTTACTAAACAAATATTTTTACATGTAAGACACGAATGTGTTTCTACAATATTAATGTAACTTAAAAACTTATGTATGTACATAATTACTTTGGAATTATTAAAATATATAACTATTTATTTACTTAATTATTTTGGTACTTTTAATATATATATTATATATATATATATATATATATATATATATATATATATATATAATATATATATATAATATATATATATATATATATATTATATATATATATATATATATATATATATATATATATATATATATATATATATATATATATATATATATATATATATATATATATATATATATATATATATATATATATATATATATATATATATATATATATATATATATATATATATATTATTTAACCAGGTTAGTTTTGGTTTGTTGTCGTTAGGCTTCCCTAACGACAACAAACCATTTATTATTTATTAATTTAATTTATTAGTTTTGGGATTAGGCCAAAGTGAGGCATCATAAGTCCCAAAAAGCCTCCTATACGCAATTTGAATAAAATGGGCAATTGGCCTGATAAGTAAAACATTTTTTTGTTTAAAAGTTATATCATCGTATTTACAATTGTTACTAACTTACTTATCTAAATCCATAGAAGAATCAAATGCTGGCTCTATTTTTAAATTCAAAAGACTAGATGCTTTATCGTCGATAAATGCATCTTTCAGACCCTCATCTTCCTTTTTTATTTTTAAAATTGAAAATCTGGAAGTCTCACTTGCTCTAAATACAACTCCTGAAGCATCGTCCTCGTTTTTAGCTCCTTCTACTGGGGTACAAACACCAAGTTCGTCAGACATTTCCGTTTTAATAAAAATACCAGAAAATTCCATATCACCTATCCTATAAACCGTACAGTTATATATTTAGTAACAGAAATATTTCTGTTACTCTTATAAGCCCCTTAAAGAGCTTAAATGTGGCATTTATAGAGGTTGCGAACACCTTCGTTTAGTAACGCTATATAACTTTAAGTTATGTAACCAACAGTAATAGAACCATTGTGGTAATCACTATATAACTTACTAAATAACCTTTCTTTATCACCTTTAGTAATATAATGTAGTGCTGAATATGTTTCGGTTACCTTTATAAAACTTGCCTATGGCGGTTAGGGAAATATTTTTGTTACCAAAGTTTCGATACTCTTTTTCTGTCAAGAGTGTCAAATGTCATTTGTTCTAAAGGTGTCGTTTATTTCTCTCTCTCTCAGACACGTTTTATTTATTATTATGGTATTTTCTGTTTCCATAAAACAGTCACGGATAAATTTATTGGGGTTTGGGTTTGTAAAAACTAAAATGAAATAGAGATAGGTAATGGGAAATAAAAGTACTTGTGCGTGTTAGTAATGGCACGGTCTCCAGGCTTTGGAACTCTCGAGCGGTCAAACGTCTAGGGAAAGTGTTGAGTGTGTGGATGTAACTAACAATGATCAGACCAGACAGGAGAAGCCATTCGAAATAAAAATGAAACTATAAAAAATAAATCTTATTGTTGTGTGATGACTATGGTGTTGGTCTTTCTAGAGCTATAAGAAGTAGGGTTAACTTGGGTAAATTTAGTGTTGAATCTTTTCTTATGCCTGGTGCTTCTTATGACTCTATCATTAAGGATATAATACCTCTTACGAAAAGTTTTACTATGTATGATTATGTTGTTATTTTGGCAGGTTCTAATGACATAAAAAACAAAAAATTTCCTGAATTTAGAAATATTAATGATCAATTGAAAAGTTGTCTGAATACTAATATTATTTGTATGTCAGTACCATTGTTTGGCAATAGAAACGTTCGTAATTTTATTAAAATGTTTACCTCTGGACTAGCTAAATATTGCTCTTTTTTAAATCAGTATTCTGACAGTGCTGTTATGTATTTGGAGTTGAATAATGAAAGGGAGATCATGTTTAGTAGATACTCTATAAGTTGTTTGTTGATGGATATCATTTCACCTAATAATTCTAGTATTACTGTTAATTTTGTTGATGTAAATAATTTAATTAATTTTGATAAGGTCACTACTATTAATATGCAAAAAGTGACTCTCAGTTCATCTGATTCCATACCTGATTCAGATCTGGACTCTAGTACAGTCCTACAATCTAATAAAAAATTTTTAGGAGTGAGTCCCAAAGTGGTAAAATTAACTTAATGCTATTCAATATTCAATCAATTCGTAATAAATTGAATGAGTTAAGTCTAGTTTTGGATGACGTGGGCTATCCCGATATTCTTTTGTTTACCGAGCATTGGTTAAAGGACACTGAACCCGTTTTTCTGCCAAATTACTCTGTTGTGTCTAGATACTCGAGGCTTAATACCGAGCATGGAGGTTCAATGAAGTGAAGACTTTCTTAATGAATATGCCTATGTCGGTGTTGACATGTTTAATAGTTTGATTGTGAAAGGTGAGTTTGAATTTTCAATTGTTTCTTGTAAAGTTTTAAATTCTTTTATTTTGTGTATCTTCAGACCTCCTTCCTGTAATGTTAATGTATTTCTTTTAAGGTTAGAACAACTTTTATTTGAATTACCCTTATATTCAAAAATTATTGTTACGGGTGATTTTAATATTGATTTCCTTGATAAGAAATCAGCTGCACCTCAGACTCTCTTAAATCTGCTTGTTTCTTATGATATGGAAATGCATGTTGAGCAGCCAACACGGATTACATCCAGTTCATCTACACTTCTGGACTATGTTTGTTCAAATTATGGGGGGGACCGTGTTGGTAGTGATGTGTTTGGCATGGGTCTGTCTGATCACGAGGCAGTTTTGTTTAATGTTTCTGTTCATGATGATTCTCGGGTCAAGTCATTAGGAGAGCGTAAAAGGTTGTTTACAGCTAGGAATTATTCTAGGTTTTTAAAAAACTGTAATGATATTGAATGGAAGCAAATTTTAAGTTCAGATTGTCCGTTGAGTACTTTTCACTCTGTTTTGTTAAGTATTTTAATGCTTCATTTCCTATTGTAAAGATTAAATCTAAGAAAAGAAAACCGTGGTTTACTAAGGGATTAAAGATATCGGCTAGAAATATGCGCTCCTTGCATTATATAAGAAAATTTTACTTTGATAATAGAGTTTTTGTAGCATTTTTCAACAAATATCGCTCAGTTTATAGAAGAATTATAAAGACTGCGAAACAATTATATTATAAAAATAGAATTATTACAAGTAATAATAGACAAAAGGCGTCTTGGAACTTTGTTAATGAGTTGAGGAGTCACAGCTGTCAGCTGAAGCTATAAATAATTTTTATTGTTCAGTTGCACTTGAATTACACAGTAAAATAAACTCTGATGTTGATCCCATGGATTTTGTAAAACATATTAGTGTAGTTGACTCTTTTTTTCTCACACCTACCAATGTGCAGGAAATTACGGAAATATTTGGAACGTTTAAAAATAAAAATTCATCAGGTTGGGATGAAATTTCACTTAATGTCTTTCTTCATTTGCCCCTTTCAACTTTTGAAAGCCTTGTTGATGTTATAAATTATTCTTTCCAGTCTGGCGTGTTCCCTGAGTGTCTTAAACAGGCCGTGGTTGTTCCTCTTCATAAGGGTGGAGATTGTAATGTGCCGACAAATTTGAGACCCATCTTTAGACTTCCTACATTGTCCAAATTAGTGGAGAAATTGGTGAAGAAACGCCTGATGGCTTTTTTGATTAAACATGAATTGCTTTTGTGGGTAGATTGAGCCCCAATTTGGGGGCAGGGGCTGGAATAACAGGTGGATACAGGCCCTTTTTTGGGACTGGCTTGAGTCATATTTATCTAATCGCACGCAGTGTGTAAAATTTAATAATAATTTCTCTGATCAACAAATTGTAGCGTATGGTGTTCCCCAAGATTCTGTATTGGGTCCCCTGCTATTTCTTTTATATATCAATGATTTGCCTCATATTGATGTGTCGGGGTCATTTACACTTTTTGCCGATGATCTTACAATACTCTGGACACATAAGGACTCAGTGGTGCGTGAAAAGATGATCAATGAGGATTTAGTGAAGGTAAAATGGAGGTGCCAATCGTCTGTCTTTTAATATCAAAAAGAGTAATGTTTTAAGTTTTAAATGTTGTCTACATGATGTTTTTTGGGAGATCAAATCCTTAATATCGAAGAGGTTAATAAATTTTTAGGTATTTATTTTGATAATAAATTAAAATTTGATCACCACATTTCATGCCTGAGTAAAAAGATATCCTCCAATTGCTATGCATTGAGAGTGATTTCAGAGGAACTGGATGAGATCTCAACAAGAAGTGCATATTTTGCACTGATTGAATCTCATCTACGTTACGGTATCTGTTTTTGGGGTGTTTGTCCGCATTATCTTTTTAATGTGTTGTTTGTGCTACAGAAGAGAGCAGTACGTTATATGTTTAAGATAGGATTTCGTGAGTCATGTAGACCTATATTTGTAAAACACAAACTTCTTACCTTGCCTTGTCTATTCTTGCTGGAAGCGTTGTGCATTGTTCATAAAAAGTTTAAAAATGATTTAAACAATTTAAGGAATTACTGTACTCGTCAATTTAATCAAATAAATTTGCCAATTCCGACAACTGCACAAACAAAAAATTCAATCATTTATCAGGGTAAAAAGATGTTTAATCACCTACCATTAACCTTAAGACAATTACAGAATGGGATTAGGTTTAGAAAGGAGGTAAAAAAATTGCCTTTGACGAAATCTTATTACTGTATTAGTGAGTTTTAAATGACAATTTTAATTAAGTAATTTGTTTTTATGTTATTTTATACTTGAGTTTTGTATTATATATGTATGTATATTAGTCCAAAATATTTAATTTTACAATGGCTTTGATGGTCGGCAAAAGTTTTAATGTCTTGAATGAATTGTTTTTTTAGGCTTAGTTAACTTCCAAGCATTGTAATTTTACTGTGTTTAATAGTTTTATTTTTTACAGCTTGAAAGCACATTTGATTGACTGATTGATTGATAGATATTTAAAATTTTATTTACGTGTTTTACTATCCAATGTGCATATTTTGATAATTCATTCTTACCGCATTAATTTATTAGTACCGTTACATCATGTTATAAGTTATAGATTTTTTTATATAGACAAGATAAGGGAATTAGAATCAACTTTATGTATATTTACCTTTTTTATCAACTTTCTTATTCCAGTACCTTTATGCAACTGTTGATTTTTTTTTCTTCAAGACACCAGAGTTTAGTTCTGGTTAGTTAATTAAGAAATTTGTTTTTAATTATTTTATACTTGTGTTTTATATTATATATGTATTTTAACTCCAAATACTTAATTTTACAATGACTTGATGGTCAGCAAAAGTTTTAATGTCTTTTATCATATTATTTCTTATTTCCAATCATTGTATTTTATTATGTTTAATAGTTTTATTTTTCACAGCTTGTTAACAAGAGTCTTATTCTTTAAACAATAAAGCATATTTGATTGATTGATTATTATTATTATTATTTATGAACATACAGAGTTGCTATGACTCAAAATTTAGGTGGGAATGATTTTTTACTGTAAAAGTAGATGAGATACTTCGAAAAAGTTAGGGGCCCCTAAAATACCCAGTAATAATAAATTTTATTTCCGATTTTTCCAAAAATTATATAATACAATATTTGAATCCACACACATTTTTTAACAAATGGGCACTATTGGACAAGTAAACGTTTATTTTGGATGAACTGTTAACAAACTAAGGAAAATAATAGATGTTTATTCCAATGTTTTTGATTAAATATTTTTCTTTTTTGGTAAACAATCATGGCGGAATGAGTGCCGTAACGATATTTTGGTAAGCATAATATTACCCAGGGTGATATTATATAACGTTTGATAACAGTATATACCTTCAATAGTGTCGATATCGGTCTCCAAAAGTTCTTATATAAATTGTAGTGCCGTTCATACCTGGAAGTGATTTTATATAATCTTTTTGGTGCATTTTGATATTTAAAAGAATTACCGGTTGCCTAATAACAAACATGGAGTGCATATTTTCCGGACGAGTACATTTTAAATATACTTATACACCTTAATTTTTAAAAAATAAATAGTGAAAAACGACAAAAAGTAGTAAATTATTAAATAGCAGACTAACAAGTTTGACGCTATTCGTCCGTCATTTAAAAGATGTAACAGAAACGGTGTCCGGTTAAACGTTATGTTTGCATTTCGTAACCGGACATCGGAATAGCAAACACTACCTTTTTTAAGAGCCTTGTTGTGGCGGTTTTGATTGTTGCTAACCTCGAATTTTGTCCTAAAAATATTTGTGGCCGAAGTTTTTTGAAATGTCCTTTAAAATAATACAAACAAAAGAACCGGATGCCAAGGGGCCACTTTTATTCATTGTACCATCGGCTTGGGAAAAAGATGGCACTTTATATTGGCCTCCTGCCAAAAAAGGGGCTTATCTTTAAAATGATCAAAGATGCAAATTCCAGACCAGAGCCAGATTGGGTTCCTCAGCCCTGTGTAAGGAAAAGACAAACATTTCTGTCGCAGAAGCGGCGGTAAAGGCGGACAAAAATATAGCGAGATCGGACATTTTGAATTGCTGAGAAAGGTTAACTCTTCAGAAAAGAAGCGAGATTGGGCGTGTTCCACAAGCTGATTTTAATTTTTTAGCTAAGGAATGCAAGGTAAATTCTCGAGAACTTGTTAAGTAATATATATTTTTTTTTATTTCAACCATAAATTACATACTAATATGCTTATATTACAGAAGGCAACAGAGTTAATTTTTCGCAAAGAAACTGTAGATGAAAGTGAAGCAAAAGAAAGTAACACGAGAGGTTTTAGTATCGAGCAGAGGCAGTTAAGTATTTTGAAACGGCCAATCAATAGGAATGAAAACGTTCCAGAGGCATGGCAGCCTGTTCCACGAAATAAGCCCAAAATTTTGGAGACAATAACGGTAAATATACACAGTCATTTTAAATTAAAAACCTAGATTATACATACGAAATTTGTCCCCTGGTTGATATATTAATAGTTAAAAGATACTGAAATTTCTTGAGTTTAAATTTTATCGACAGGGATTCAGCCCTGCTTTGATAGAAACTAATTTGCTTCATAATTTAAGTTTAGCTTATGTCTTCGACATTTATGAGAAATTTATGTTTGTCACTAGAGCTTTTTCTCTATGATTAAATGTTATTGAGAAAAGTTGTTGCTAGCTGAAAATACAAAATTTTGAAACTCTGTACCTACTGTGATATCTTTCCTGTTAAAGACATTTTAAATGGAAAATTTCTGCATCTGTAAGAGTTTAAACAAGGTAAATTTATTTTTATACATATTTATTATATACTTATACACAAATAAATAGTAGATGGTAGATGGTTTCAAATTTTTTATTCTTAGTTCTTCTTTTTAAAAAACTTTTAACGTAATTCAGTCATACCCCTTACAGGAAAAGCACTTTACTCATAACCACCAAAACTTTTTTGTTAGTTTCCAAGATATACCTAATTTTCTGAACTAAAATTAAGAAAAGATTAATTTTCATCAAAGCAGGGCTGAACACCAAAATATGAAATTTGAACTAAAAAAAAAATTATTTTCACTTATTCATGCCTTGATTCGGACGCACGCACTTACCACTGTAATACTGATCCTTGTTTTTTTACTTCCAGGCAGCAAATCACCCAGCTGTACCTGTAAAGCCTTATTCAACTTATTGCCATCCTCTCAGATGATGGATTATGAGGAAAACTGGGAATTTACTTGTGAAGGGTGGAACAAAACAATTTGGATGAACAAATAAAGATATCCATTGATAATCAAAATACCATGCAAAATCAGAGTATGGCACTGGAAAATCAGATGCGTATCATGGAGCAACTAGCCAATCAAGAAACGATGATACAACTTATTTGAATTTATCCAGTACCAAAATTACTACTTGCACCACCGTGTCAGATAATGCCACTAAAAGCTGCGACATAACACCTGATCCTCTACCCATCGATTCTTTAACCAAATTAGAACAATTTGAAATCGACCTTAGGGATGACACATACATAAATAATTTGGTAAGTTACTTAAATGTTGTATTTCGATTATGCTGTACAATATAGAAAAAAAGATGTTTTAAATAAAAAATATAGTTTGACCACAGTGATGTCGATGTGATTGTGATGAATGATACCGAGGGACAAAAAATATTATTTATGAGTTGTGATTAAGACATTATTAATTTTCCCTTTTTCAGGTTAAATGCAAGTCTCATATTTGTGGAACAAATGGCAAAATGAATGGGCTAAATTGTTCTCACCGATTAATTGATTGTTTTTTAAAAGGCAGTTGTTGGTGCAGTTTTCTTGGAGTGGCGGCAGTAGGAACGATGAGGGTAGGGTGGCTTTAAAAAATATAGAAATGTAATGATAACATTTTATAAAATTATCAGTAAAGCTGATTCCCAATATACAGAAATAGATTGTCAAAATATTTTTAAAAAAGTTATAAAAAATGCAAGGAGGCTTTTTGAATTGGCAGAAAACAGCAGTCAAAAAAGTAGGACTTCTAGTAGCAAAAAGAGGCCCCATAACTTAAATTATAAAATAGTTAAAGAAAATGAGACTAATATTGATCAAGAGGTTCATACACCTGATTTAGGTGAAAATATTGGAGGGATTGAGACTGCCGAAGATATTAAAGTAACCGAAGGAGGCGAAGCAGAGGAAATTGAAGAAGTAATCGAAAACTGAATTAGTTACATACAATATATCTTAGTTTATTAAACATGTTTTTGTCCTTTTTTTGTTTATTTTATTATCTATTTAAAGAAAATGTGCAATTTGTTTTTAAGTATATAGGGATTTACATGTAATAATTTGTAATCCCATGTAGGGTCATTTGGTAAAGTTTTACGTGTAGTTGTACTAAGCATATGATTCTCAAGCAGATGTTTCCAAAAACCCCATAGAAATTCCTTAAAATTTTGTTTTTTTTTTTATTTTAACCCTTTGGTTCTATAAGTCGGGTCTCAGAGACCCGAAGCCTATTCGTTTACCCCCTCCTTCCCATATTTCTTTAAGACGACTCTCGCGCTTCCGTATATTCTCCTGTATGTCAGTCGTGATTAAAGCGCTGGTTAGATACTTACGCTAGTTGTTAACCTGTGTGAGTTACGGGAGTGTCCGGGTCTAGTAGACCCAATTATAGTACGACTTTTATTTAAAATAAAGATTAAGGTAAGTAACAGCAAAAATGTTTTTTTTTAATATTAGGAGTAGAGGGAGATGATATGTTTGGCGCCAGCCCAATCCGGCTAAGGTGTTTATCTCGAAATCTTGACGTCATACATTAATTAGGAATCTTGGGTGAGGCTTATTTTAGAGTACTGCGCATGCGTTAAAAAATGGCGCCTGTCACCTGTCAAATGTCAGCTGTCAACTGTCAGCTGTCAACTGTCAATTTCCCGCCTGTCAAGTCCTGTCAACAGTCAGCTGTCAACTGTCATATTTCGCGAACCACGTGACTTAGAAAAGCTAGGTTACGTGTGTGATATATTTTAGAGTATTACGCATGCGCTAAAAAAAAATGGCGGTGTTCAAATGTCAAATGTCAAATGTCATATGTCAAAACCATGTGACTTAGAACCTGCATACGTGGATGAGATGTATCTTAGACTCTTGCGCATGTTCAGTAAAAATGGCGTCCGTCAAATGTCACTTATCAAACGTCAAATGTCAAACCTAACATGTGGGGGCCCCCTACGCTTAAGCACCAGGCCTGAGGCGTAGACCTGGGGCTTAGGCGTGGGGTGAAGAGCCTTAAGAGTTAAATTCTAAACTTTCAAAAGGCTTTATACAGAATATTATTATTATTAAAAAGAACACTTAATAAATTTATTTGGTGCGCCTATGGCTAACTATAACAGCTATTAAAATTATTAAATAAGGTTAAATTTTCGCTAGAAAATAATATTTAACAAGTCCACGCGTGTAGTATTCACAGTGGGAATAACAAGCAGATAAGTAAAATTCTTATCACATCAAAACGGAAGCAGCATCCTGTTTGCAATTAAAATATTATTCCACAACGAAAATTCCACAACGCAGATAAGTAAAATTCTTATCGCATCAAAACGGAAAACAGCATCCTGTTGACAATTAAAATATTATTTCACAACGAAAATTCCAGAACCTTGATTATACATGTTCGCGAGTATAAATAGCTGAAAATACGATTAAACACGGCATATCGTTAGTTACAACCGCCTTGAACGGTGTTCTCTTCTGTGCGAATTTTGAACTTTTTAGACTTTGTGTGTTATTTTTTTGTGAAAAGTGATTTTTATTTTACAATCGTAAGTACTTAGTTTTAACCATTATTCCTTATAATTACATGTAGTTAAATACAAGTTCTTATTTTTATTAATGTTAGTAATTTATTTATTAAAAATATTAAAAAACACCCGTTAAATCTTTAAAACTATTATTTTTGAATGTTTTTTTATTTTAGCTACACATTACTATTAATATTAAACATTATCAAAAATTTATTAATAATACCCATTTTGCAATAATATATGAAATTAATAAGACCCAAAAACTGCTTGCCAAACGTAAGTACTTAGTTTTATTGCTTAAAAACCATTTTTCCTTATAATTACACATAGTTAAATACAAGTTCATATTTTTATTAGTGTTAGTAATTTTTATATTACAAACGCGCATTAAATCTTTAAAACTATTATTTTTGCTGATTTTATATTATCTATACATAAATTTTCTATTAATATCAAAATTTATTAGAATAATATTGTTAAACACTGAATATTTTCTAAAATGACTAAGTAGTACATGTATCCCCATGTGTTTGAAAACTAGATATAAAAAATCAGCTTCTTGTTCATAAAACAGAATAATTTTGAAAAAATATAAAATATTAGGCTACTTAGAACACCGGTAAAATATAAGAATGTTGAAATAAACTTCTTAATATTCTTAAAGACATAATTATATATATCGAATAGTGTTAAAAATTAACAAGCTTGTTTCTCCTAACTACCGAGATAGCGAACTTTTGAAACGTTTAATTCTGATATTTCGACAAGTGTGCGGTAATACATCCTGTGCTCACTGATAACACTTTCAATGCTAATAACATTTATTTGAAATTTCAGTCAGGGGCGTCATAAGTCGAATATATGTTTTATTCAAAATCTCTGACGACGACTAACAGTGGCGTAACAAGTCAGTGGTGTTGTAAAACTGAGTAAAAATGATGAGTCATCATTATTGATTCATAGTACAGGAATAATGACTGCATTTTCCCCTTCTATGTATTGATTATGAATGACTGGTATTATAAATAGAATTTAGAGATCCTATGTGCGTTCTCATTGAGACTAATAGGACGGAGGAGTTTCAGTCGTTAGACCACTCTACAAAGGGGCTGCTGAAGCAGAGAACTCGTCTTATGCTGTCATAGGATCATCTCTATGTTCTTTTATAAACACCGATCATGTTTCAGATTCTGTTTAACGGTTGATTGTAGTCTCCTTAGAGACGGGCGGGTCGACACAGATTGCGTCGGTGCCCACACGATTGGGAGAGTATCAGCTTTGATGATTATTAGTCCGCTCTACAAAGGCAGCAGTCATCTATAAGAGCTAGGTATATAATAGCAATCAAGTGTTGCCTGATAATGGCTATTTAAAGAACCTGCATATCCCGTACAGAGTCGTAATTAACATAAATCTTAGAAATATACAGGGGTTTAAAATATTAACGGATTTTGTTTAACGGTTGATTATAGTCTCCTTGAAGACAGACGGGCCGACACTAGTAGAGGAGGAGCCGACACTTAGCTCTCCGGACTAACTTAAAATTTATTTAGATTATAGATATATTAAGGAATAAACATCGATACTAATAGCATTGTTTTAATATTTTAGAAAAAATGTTCGTTTGTGAATATTGTACCACCTCATTCGCCAGCAAAGGTAATTTAACTCGTCACGGGGACTGCAGGCCGATTCTCAGCATATGTGAAACGTGCAAGAAAGTTTTCAAGTCGAACGGGGCTCTTCAGCGCCATCAGAGAGAGAAACATCCTGCTCCTAAGAGGATAGCTGCTGAAGAACCAACGGGTCCCATGGCTAAGAAAGCAAGACTTGATCTTAATAATGGTGAGTATAAAACTAAAATGTAATAAAATGGGATCAAATGTTATTTAATAAAATGTTTAACATTAGTCAAGAGAACTAATTTTTTAATTTTAATTACAGAACCATCGATATCTGAAACGCGGCGTTGTGAGAGCTGCGCAGTAGATGTTCCTGCCAATCATTGGGTTGGACATCTTAGGACCTTGCGTCATCGGGTCAGCGGTTGTGTAGAGCAGGAGGAAGGTGTAGAATTGGTTAGAACCTCATTCAAATGCCGACTTGTAACGTATCGACTATCATCAGAGGGAGAGGATTCTCACCAACGACAAAAAAAGGTTTTTAGAACGTCTTTAGAAGTAAATTCGTCAAGTTGGTAGAGGGCCAATCTTCATAGATTTCCAACATCTGAAAGTCGTTGGTGGAGCTTCCTTGGGCGCTTCACTCCTACGAGAGCACACTGATCAAGAGTGTTTCAGATGGTCAGTCTTAGCTCACCTACATCCAGTACATTGGTCTCAAAATGCAAATAGAGTCGCGAACTATCAGCCTTTTGAGAACGAGTTGGATTTTACAGGTATTGAAAGCTCTCCTATGACTCTTAAAGATATACCAAAGTTTGAAAACTTGAATAATATTTCTATCAATGTTTACGGACTTGATCGAGTTTTTGAAAACGGTAAGAATATTATTGAAGTTGTCGGACCTTTGCATTATACTAAATCTCGCAGAGATAGACATGTTAATTTGTTATTAATAAGTGATGATTCTGATAATCAACATTACTGCTTAATAAGAAATCTGTCACGTTTGCTCTCAAGTCAATTATCTACACGTTGTGGTACTAAATACATTTGTGATGGGTGTTTAACATACTTTTATTCCGAGCAGAAATTAAAAGCTCATCAAGAACATGATTGCAATCACGTTTCAGTTAAATTACCCACGGAAAATTTGCGTACAGATAAATATGGTAAAGACGTCCCTGAGAATTTGCTTAAATTTGAAAATTTCGATAAAAAATTAAAAGTACCTTTTGTTGTTTATGCAGACTGCGAAACTATTGCAAAACCGATTGCTATGGAGGAGGAGGAGGAGTTAGATTTTAATCCGGAAGCCTCATATACAGTACGTACCCATCAACACATACCTTACTCTTTTGCCTACTATATTAAATGTTCCTTTGACGATTCTCTTTCTGTTTTTCGAGAGTATAGAGGAGAACGGGCTAGCGAGAATTTTATAGAGTTATTAGAGGATGATTGTAAACGTCTTTATAATAACTATATAAGAATTACGCAGCCTATGACTCCTCTTACGCCAGAACAGGAATACGAATTTAATATGATGACAAATTGTCATATTTCGAAAGACCATTTTTAGAGGGAGATGAAAGAGTAAGGGATCACTGTCATCTTACGTCTGTATATAGAGGACCAGCTCATTCTGTATGCAATCTGAATTACAAAGTTCCAAAGTTCATACCCGTCTTTTTCCATAACATGTCCGGTTTCGATAGCCATCTGTTAATTAAACAGTTGGCTCTCGAGGAGGAAAAGCTGGATGTTATCGCACAAAACAAAGAGCGTTATATCTCTTTTACCAAACACGTTTTGGTTGATAGCATCCAAAAGGAAAATGAACGGGAGCAACAGGTATTTTTGAAATTACGGTTTTTAGATAGTTTTCGTTTCATGGCAAGTGGCCTGGATAAATTAAGCAAAAATTTAAAGCCTGAGCAATGTCGTGAAGTTAGGAAGTTCTTCCCTAACGATGATGAATTTCAGCTAATTCGACAGAAGGGTGTCTTTCCTTATTCGTATGTCGACTCCTTTTCAAAATTAGATGATGATAAACTACCATCACAAAATGATTTTTATAACGATCTTAAAAAAGAAGGTATTTCTGTAGATGATTACAAGCGTGCAAAGACTGTATGGAACTTGTTTAAATGCGATACTTTAGGCCAATATTCAGATATATATTTAAAATCTGACGTTTTACTCTTAGCAGATGTTTTCGAAAACTTTAGAGAAGTGTGCTGGCTACGTACAAGCTAGATCCTGCGCAGTACTACACTGCTCCAGGACTTGCGTGGGACGCGGCTTTAGCCTATACCGGAACGGAGTTAGCGCTTTTGACTAATATAGACATGGTACACTTCCTAAAGCGGGGTATTCGCGGAGGAGTCAGTCAGTGTAGCGTGAGAAAAGCTATCGCGAACAATAAATTTGTTCCTCATTACAACGCTTCTAAGCCATCCTCCTACATTATGTACTTGGATGCTACCAACTTGTATGGAGCAGCCATGTCTCAATATTTACCAACTGGTAACTTTAAGTGGCTGACCGATTCAGAAATTCAAAATTTAGATTATTTGAATATAGCGCGAGATTCAAGCACCGGATACATTTTGGAAGTTGATTTAGAGTATCCGGAAGCACTTCATTACATGCACAACGAACTACCCTTTTGTCCTGAATCAATACCATCACCTGAATCGAAAGTTAAAATTAATAAATTAATCCCAAATTTGGAAAATAAGTCAAAATATATTATTCATTATCAAAATTTGCGGCAATGTTTAGACCATGGGCTTAAGCTCACCAAAATTCATCGGGTCTTAACTTTTGATCAGTCTCCATGGTTAAAGTCATATATCGACTTAAACACAGCAAAGAGAAATCAAGCTCAAAATAAGTTTGAGAAGGATTTCTTTAAGCTTATGAATAATTCGGTATTTGGCAAAACCATGGAGAACGTGGAGAAAAGGGTAGACGTTAAACTTGTTACCCACTGGGAAAATGTTGGTAGGAGATTAGGTGTAAAAGCGTTGGTCGCGAAACCGCATTTTAAGAACATTTCTATATTTAATGAAAATTTAGCAGCAATTCAAATGACTAAACAAAGAGTCATATATAATAAGCCTATCTACGTAGGATTTTCGATTTTAGACATATCGAAAACTATTATGTACGACTTTTTATATAGTTATGTTAAACCTAAATACGGGAATAAAGCGGTCTTGCTATACACTGACACCGACTCTCTGATCTTGTATGTTGAAACAGAAAATTTCTATAACGATATGCGCGAGAATTTAGACAAGTTCGATACGTCTAATTACTCACAGAATAATCAGCATAACGTTCCCGTAAATTCATCTGTGTTAGGTCGAATGAAGGATGAATATGCGGGAAAGGTTGTTTGGGAATTCTATGGAACTGGGGCGAAGGCCTATTGTGTAAATGTGGAGGGAGAGTTGACGAAAAAGGCTAAAGGTGTTCCCGACCACATCACCAAGAAAGAGTTAAGTCTTGATGATTATAAGACGGCGGTAGATGTGGAGGGTTCACGAATTTACCGAGAAATGTCGACTTTTCGCTCGCATTTGCATGATATGTACATCGAGCTGAAAAATAAGGTTGCGCTATCTTACGCGGACGATAAGCGTTACCTTATACCCAATTCTGAGTACACGCTTGCTTGGGGGCATCGGGATTTAGTATTATATCGAGAAGAATCATAGAAGAGAATAAGACTGACGAGAACAGCTAGCTTTCACTCGTTTTCCTTAGGCAGCTTCGGATAAGACTGATTATACTCCAATCGGATTGTATTTATTTTTTAGGTTAAGAATTGTAATATTAGATGAGTTATTATATTTTAAATAATTTATTATATTTATTTTGGATAATTTATTAAATTCGTTTAGTGTTTAGGGATAGGTAATTCATTATATTTATTTTAAGGCTTAGTATTGTACTTATTTTAAGGTTTTATATGTTTTAGAGCTATAACTATGATTTGATACTTATATTACTTATGTTGTTTGAAACATACTATGTTTTTTATGTATTTGATGTATTTAATATTTTAAACATACCATGTTTGTTATGATTATTGTATGTTTTTTATACATAATAAAAAAACATTACCAAAATTTTTTGTTTTATTTCAGTCTATAGTAATAAGGAACTAAATAAATTTAGGTTAGGGAGATAAAAAAACAGAAAATAGTATTAAAAATCTTTATTTAAATCATACAATTCATGTACATGCGATTTAATCAATAATATTTCTGTAGAATCTAAGTACAGAACGGATTGTCCATGTTTGTCAATAGTCATATCACGACATTCCTCTTCATACCAATAATTGATATCGTTCTCTCCAATGATTGTATGTAGATCACACCAACCGCTGTGTACATGGATTAGAAATATGCTTAAAAACTCAGCAAATTCTTCTCGAGTAAAAACAAAAGAATAATCTTTATTATATAGCAGACGTACTTCATACTGATGAAACTCTATCTTAATGGCGTCACTAATTTCATAAATTCGGACTGGAACAAGCCTGTTTGGTGCTGTTGCTGCTGCTGGATCTGTACCGCTTCTTGAAGGATTTGTAAATACATCTTCCCACTCCATTATAACTTTAAATTTTTAAAAGCTTTCAACAACAACTTTTTATCTTGATAAAACTCAATACTTTTCTTTACTTTGTTGAGGTTATGTAAATGATTTTCTAACCTAACTTTTAACTCAGCTGTCTTAGACATGTGCACACACCTCGAAGGATGGATGATTAATGAACGTAGGGAAGCTAGAAGGTAGGTATAAAAACTCAAATTATTATTAATCATAATTTATTTGCGGTAAAAGACTTACAATATAATTATACAATAAAGAAGCATTTCTAACACTACATACACACATTGAGAAACTATGAAATCTACAATTACTTTGTCCTATATCTAATTTCGGAACAATGCCGGAAACAAATTCTAAATTAACAATATTTGGTATTTTATATTCTAAACTATTATTCATCTTGGTAAATATTTTAACTAGAAATCTTCTTTCACACGGCCTTTAACATATATAGTGTCGACATCTCGGAGGGCTTCATAGAGTATGGAATAAATTTCTTCATAACGGGTTTCTCCACAGCCATAGGGGATTCTATGATGATTTTCAGAAAGATACTTAATTTGACGTTGATGGTTAAAACTTAGCTCATGAAACGGTGTGGTTGGTTTAAAAACATAGCTCAACATTTTACGACCATCATAGATTGCAAGTTCTTTAACAGTAAATTCAGGAATGCAATAGCCTTGAACATCACTACAGTGAACTTCATTGTGCCGAAGCTAATCGATAAATGATTACAAAATGTCTCGCACCTGACCACTTAAAGCTTGATATTCTAAAACCCGATCGTGTACGATAATACAAAAGGCACGTGACTCTTGAGAAAAATTTTCCGAACTTTGAAATTCTAATTTAACATCGATGGTGTTACTTTTTAAAGCTTCATTTTGTTTGGAGCAATCGATTACGAAAAGAGCTCTAGAAGCAAACTTTGTAAAATCAATAAGCGGCTCGCTAAACTGTTTGCCTAAGTAGGATTTTTGAAATTCCGTATACATCCGATAGGCTTCGGTAAATTGTCTATTTGAAAAATTAAGATTCAACGCTTCATAGGGATAGGACTCTGAGTTTAAATAGAGCTTGACATCGGTAATGTTTAAATTATCGAGATACGTACAATCACTCGTAAAATTATCTTTCCGGTTCTTCATAAAAAATACAATGACGTAGCGAGCTCGTTCAGACATTGTTTTAACGGTCCAGATATCGCGTTTCGTAGTTCTTAAAGCGGGCAACTCGTGTAATTCCCAATGACGGTAAGCGATAAATATCGGTTTATTTTTAGCAATATCGTCCAAAAGTCTTAATTTTACGGCATCGCTCGGATAAATATGCCTAACTTTTAACTCAACCGTATCAAGTGTTATCGTAGCCTTTTTCGTAGGAATTTCTCCCGCAGGCGCAGTTGTAATGTAGCAGTTATAATCATGTCTTGCACGAACTAATTTAAGCTTCTGTTTTCCCATGACGACATTTTTGTAGTCGGCAAACACGCCGAGTAAAAACCCGAGTGGAATGCGTAAACTGAAATGCTTAGAAGTTTCATCCAAGGTTTTAAGAGTACCACTAGGCCAGTTCCAACCAGCCATATCTAGCGCTTTACTCTCTTGCTCATTTAGACAAAGCATACTCTTCACCATGCTTACAATGCCAGGATCACGAATTCTTTCAATTTCCTTACCATTAACTTCATAGGAAATCGATTCAAACAGGAACGCTCCTACATTATTAGTTAACGCACAAGTGCCTTTCTTGGTAGCGTCTGCTTCTTCTTCGAATTTACCTTCGATGTAAAGTTCTGCATTGCTCATATCGAGAAACACATCCTGCTGATTGATGACAATTTCAATTTCATCACTATTGTTGAACGACTTGGTAAATGGATGGTAGGTGTGCCACTCTTCTCGAATGACCGACTCATCACTATTAACTTGTCTGAATAGCTGTAGTTTTTCTGACATGATAGCGATACTTTGAGCTTAGCGAATGCAAAAATGCTATATTCACAGACGTGAGTGTACCCTTTGAAGGATCACGATCGAATGAAGTGTTGAGCAAAGTGTTGTCGCTTAAGTAATTGTTAAACACTAAAACCATGCTGACGTCTAAGTTCTAGCCTGATGACTACTTCTTCACCACGAAAATTAACCGGTTTCGAGTCTTGATCCAAGAGTGTAAGTGTAATATTATCAATTTCCTTACGATTAACCGGTAGAAAAATCAAATTTCTCGGTTCGATATTTATACTGTAACCAGGATCAACGGTAGGTGTAAATTCGTAGAGAGTATGTGAAGGATTACTAGTATAATAAGATCCCGAAATAATATTACACTCGACCCGTATTGTAACAACTTGTATAATATCTACAGGAAGATCCGATTCGTGTAAAGTGTTTGCTTTGAGCACTCTAGGAGAAAATCCCAACAACTGTCCAATACTATCTTTTTGTTTAAAATTTATTTCGTAAACACTCTTCAATTCGCACTTTAACGTATTATTATTTGGTTTTATTAAAAACACGCGATTTTTCTCTTCTTTGGTAGCCTCGGCGGAATCAAGAAGAAGGTGTTGTTGTAGATAATTGTTAATATCTTCCAATTCGTATGAACCGGTGGGAATTTCCAACACCTTTTCCTGTTGCTGTTGATCTGTGTAATACAGTTTATTTTTACCCGGTTCAATATTAGGAATTGAGTTCCAAGTATTAAGCGAAATGAGGGCTAGTGAATAATCGCCGTGTTCTGAATCAAGCTTAATGGGAGGTGTAAAATTCGCCTCTAACTGATGAGAACGACCTTTCAACGTGAACGTCTGAGACATGACTGACACTAGCTTAGGCTTCACTCTTGTTTTATAGTTTTTTTATTGTAAAGAAATGCCAAAGTCAGATGTCCACAATTTGTCGTACCATAATTTTGATACTGTTCAGAGTTGAAGTATATTTTACACTTTTAACATATTTAACAAACTCCTTTGGCGGTTTCAAATCACCAAAACTATCGAAATAAATAACTTTGTTGCCATCTTTCTTGTAAGCTACCCAATGCGTACCGATCCCTGTATTTCGATCTAGATTTATTACGCCACATTCTTTATGTTTTGACGCTGGTGGTAGAGTATCACGCATAAAAACTCCTCTAAAGTTTGGAATTTTTAACAAAGAAGAATAATGTTTAATATCGCGATCGGTTAGCGGTCTATCAGGTAGCATTATTGGAAGTTTTTTGGCATCTTTTTCAAGTATAAACCGAACCCTTGTTTGTATTTTTTTAAATAGAGACCGCTACCTTTTTTACCCAGAGCGATAGCCTCCATTGTTTCATTATGTCGCTGAGCTTCTTTTAACTTTTCCTTTGCTGCTCGAGCTTCATTGACTGTTTTTGCAATGGTCGCGGCCCCACCGCTCAATGCGCCGAGGGCACTAAGTCCTGCAAATATCGGAATTAAAGGAAGAATACCACCAATTTTAGGTACGGGTATTACTCTTGGTAGACGAATCTTTCTGCGGCCACCAAGACTTTTTACCGATAATCGTGCAGCTTTTAACACTTTGCTATAATTTTTAGATCCTTTACCAATATGTTTAAACTGTTTTTTGATCTTGCTAACACATGAGGAAAACGGTTTTTTACAACCTGCACCAATCTTGCGTTTTACCTTCATGGCGTTAGTTACGAACCAAGCTGCGCTCTTTTCACCCAAACTAGAATCTTTTGCCTTTACTCGATCCCAAGCTCTATACTCTAATTTCCTATCGGCTAAATGTCTTTGAGTTAAATCTTTGCTTTGCGCGTAGGAAATATCGTGATCGCGACAATGACTATCTAACTTATTTATCGGTGGATCACCTCGCGCTAACCTCTCTTTTAATCGAGTGCCTGGACCACAATACGAATAACCTGGTAAATGAAGTTCGACCGGTAGCTTGTTAATAACTGTATTTAAGACACCTGCACCCTTCAAGGTTCTCATTACAACTAAAGTCATTCGAGGGCGAGGTCTACTTTTATAGAGAGCATGCGTAAAGAGAAACAAAAGATTGGCATCAATATCGGTAATTTTGATTTACGTTTAAAAAAGCCCAACACGCGTCATGGTCGGCTTTTTCCCAATACGATAAGAGCTTTGATATGTGGACCTAGTAATTGTGGAAAAACCAATGTTTTGCTAAGTCTCTTGGTAGATCCAAACGGTTTAAAATTTAAAAACGTGTATGTTTATTCGAAATCATTACTGCAGGAAAAATATCTGTTTTTACAAACGGCTCTAAACCCGATTGTTGTTGTAAAATTTTTCGGATTTAGCGAGAACGATGACGTCATCGATCCAGCGCTTGCTAAACCTCACTCTATATTCATTTTCGATGACGTTGCTTGCGAAAAACAGGATAAAATAAGAAATTATTTTTGTATGGGTCGACATAGTGAAGTTGATTCTTTTTATTTGTGTCAAACTTATTCGAAAATACCTAAACAACTAGTACGTGATAATGCTAATATGCTTGTACAGGGTGAGTCAACGATAGAGTAAAGTTCATTATTTCATTGGTTTCAAAAGTTATGAGAAAATAGTAAATACAAAAGATGTAAAGATTCTTAGGATGCACAATTTAAAATTATTTTAAAGTATACAGGGTGGCTCAAAAAAGCGTGACGAATAAAACATACATTTTTTTAAATGAAACACCCTATTTTTAAATTCTGTTTTGAATTCCTTTTAAAATTCTTCAACTTTTTTATTAATAATAATGCATACCTAAACCTAATAGTTTTTCCAATATTTCAATTTTTCTAAAAGAAAATAATTTTCACACTTGCAAAAAAATTACGATAGCGCCATTTTTTTTGAAGGTAGATCACTCATATTTGATATTAGCGTTATTCGAAGATGACGTAAAAGATATATGCAACGGAATTTTAATTAGATGCTACAGGGTGTTCAAAATAAACGAATATATTTGGATCATTTTAAATTGAAAAATCTCGATTTTTTTAAATGGCGCACCATGTATATTATTATTTTTTCTGAAAGATCTTACAAAAACCAACAACTTTTATTAAGTATGTCATATACCTATTTTTAATACTTTGCGATTTATTTTAACTTTTCCAATATTTACCCTTCTTTCTGTCTAAGACTATTGCTATAACATTAGTTGGCCATGACAAAATGACATTGTCAAATTTTAACCTGACATCTGAGTAAATAAATTCATAAAATTTATTGTGGTGTCAGTAAATTTAAAAAAAAATAAGTATGGATTTTCCTAAAGCTGAATTAATTGATGTGATTTATATACTGGGTGAGGCGCAAAGAAATACTTTGTTGGCAGTAAGACTTTACAAGGCGAAGTACCCTAATAGACTTGTACCGACTAGGCAATCTCTTCAGTGTTTAATGGAACGGTTTAATGCTAGTGGTAGTATTGAATATGAAAAACGGAAAGTGGTAAACCGGAATGCTACCAATGAGGAAAAAGAATTGGAAATTTTACTTCAAGTTCAAGATAATCCCCAGGTCGGTAGCCGTCAAGTAGCTAGCTTATGTGATACATCCCAATCTACCGTTAACCGCACCACTAGAAAACACAAATATCATCCCTTTCACATGGAACTACACCAAGAACTTCTAGACCGCCATTTTGAACAAAGGGTAAACTTCTGCACCGTTATAAATGAAGCAATAGAGGCCGATCCAAATTTTTTGTCTAAAATAATGTTTTCCGATGAAGCTACTTTTCGCAGTAATGGTGCAGTTAATCGTCATAACATGCACTATTATTCAACAGTTAATCCAGTCTGGGTACGGGAAGTGCAAAACCAAAACCATTGGTCACTTAATGTGTGGTGTGGAATAAAACACTTTAATGTTATTGGACCATATTTTTTTGCGAAACAGTTAACGGGCCTAGATATTTAAACTTTTTGCAGAATGATTTACCTCAACTTCTTCAAGAATTTGATAACATTGAGATCCAACAAATGTGGTTTCAGCAAGATGTAGCTCCTCCGCATTACCATCGAGAAGTTCGAGAATTTTTAAATAATCATTACCCACAGAAATAGATCGGTAGAGGTGGATTCATTAGATGGCCCCCTCGATCATGTGACTTAACACCACTAGATTTCTTTTTGTGGGGATATGTTGAAGATCGTGTTTATGTGAATCCCCCTACAACACCAGAAGATATGGAAAATAGGATTCGGGGCGCGTGCAGGAGAATAACACCGTTTATGCTAAGGAACGTCCAAGAAAATATACGAAAAAGACTAAACATGTGTATCCAAGTAGAAGGGCATATTTTTGAACATTTATTGCGCCATAATAATAATTAAAAATAAGTTAATTTGTAGTAATAGGTATTTATTATTATTTACTTTTTCTGTGAATTTAAAATTTAAAAATGGCAAACTAATGTTATAGCAATAGTCTTAGACAGAAAGAAGGGTAAATATTGGAAAAGTTAAAATAAATCGCAAAGTATTAAAAATAGGTATATGACATACTTAATAAAAGTTGTGGGTTTTTGTAAGATCTTTCAGAAAAAATAATAATATATATGGTGCGCCATTTAAAAAAATCGAGATTTTTCAATTTAAAATGATCCAAATATATTCGTTTATTTTGAACACCCTGTATATCTTTTACGTCATCTTCGAATAACGCTAATATCAAATATGAGTGATCTACCTTCAAAAATAATGGCGCTATCGTAATTTTTTTGCAAGTGTGAAAATTATTTTCTTTTTAGAAAAATTGAAATATTGGAAAAACTATTAGGTTTAGGTATGCATTATTATTAATAAAAAAGTTGAAGAATTTTAAAAGGAATTCAAAACAAAATTTAAAAATAGGGTGTTTCATTTAAAAAAATGTATGTTTTATTCATCACGCTTTTTTGAGCCACCCTGTATACTTTAAAATAATTTTAAATTGTGCATCCTAAGAATCTTTACATCTTTTGTATTTACTATTTTCTCATAACTTTTGAAACCAATGAAATAATGAACTTTACTCTATCGTTGACTCACCTTGTATTATTCAAACAAGATGATACCAACTTGAAACATATTTATGACGATCATGTTACAACGGACATGTCATTTGATAAGTTTAAACAGGTTTGCAACGAGTGTTGGCGAGAGAATTATGGATTTTTAGTAATTGTTAAGGATAGTGTTATAAATAAAGGAAGATATCGAAATAAATTCGACACCTTTATAATACCCTAACATACGACTTTGTAGTTAGTATAACTAGTGACGACATATGATACAGACCTGTTTGAGAAACCGCTCTGTTCAAAGAACCGATCTGTTTAAGAAACCGCCCTGTTCAACGAACCGAACTGTTCAAGGAACCGATCTGTTCAAGGAACCGATCTGTTCAAGGAACCGACCTGTTTAAGGAGCCGCCCTGTTCAAGGAACCGACCTGTTCAAGGAACCGCCCTATTCAAAGAACCGATCTGTTAGCAGTTCTC
>JAHBCN010006185.1:0-50378 GCA_019359885.1 Listronotus oregonensis | reverse complement strand
GGCTTCCGTCTGATTATTTATATCTAATTTCGTTGTGTTAAACATTTCTCTTTAAGGATTTTATTAATATAAAAAATATATATTATTTTCTTCTAATTGTTTCCCTATAAAATTATAATTTAGGACTAGCATATAATTTCAACAGAATATCGTGGAAATTTATAACCTAACTAACACCCTATCTAATTTACATTCCAAAGAATATTTTTGGAACCAGAATTTAGATTCCGCAGAAATTTCAATATCTAATATTGATAAAGGAATGATATAAAAACTAGTTTAGAATACGAATTCTGCTGGTTAATTAAATTTGTAGGTTTAAAGCTTACCAGAACGTGAGAGCTGAATACCCATAAAAAATTGGTCTTGATAAGTTACTAAGAAGGAAGGTCAAATATGAAGATACATGTCCTGGTGCAGCTGCTAATACGCTAAGGTAAGTTTTCGATTTCACGCATTAATTTCATTATTTCGTCCCTAATTTGATGCAATTTCTCACCTGTCAGTATATCTATTTTAAGGAAAACTTACCATAGTTTGTTGTTAGCGCCGGTAAACATTTTGCTAGGTTTGATAACCTATAAATTAAATTTCGTCTTTCTAATTATTTTTTCATGCAAAATATTATCATAAACTAATATCAGACAAAAATCAAAAATCCTAATGGGATCCCAAGGAGAGATCTATCGTCGCTTAATTTTCTTACCTATATTAATCTCTTAAAAATTTAAATTTACCTTTAGTTTTTTTATATACCTAATTTTTTTCTTTTACCTAAGGACGATAAAAAACTAAATTTCATGAGTTTTAGTAGACTAAATTATGTGGATAGAAAAATCCAATTATATTGTTGCCTGATAGAATGAGGTAATTTGATTCTCAATGATTTTTATTGTATATTTTTTTTACTGTTTATAAGGTAAACATTTAAAATTCCCTTTTTTGAAAGAATTTGATTTGAAATAATTTTTATTGGGTATCTTTAACTCTTCATAACGTAACAATTTAGAACCTTTTTCTTTTAAACTTTAATCTAAGTAACGTATGTAAATAGAACAGGAAATATCTTCTTGACTTAATTACTTGCAGATTTACCATAATTCTATGAAATATATTTTCTCTCTGTTAACCAGGAAAATTAGTAAATCCTTACTAATTTTTGGTTGATTTAATTTTGTTTTATTTTAAGTATATGCCAAATGTTAGACATTTATCTTTTTACATGTAAAATTAAATGGCGGAAGAAAATCTCAAGCAGCCAAGAGCCTGAGAGAGATAGCACCTGCTCAAACACCATCAACAAGGTCAAATTGAGGAACTCCAGACACAGGCTTTCTACCCGACAACCGATACAGCGAATTCCTCTGACAACAGTGGACGATTGCTACCATACAAAAGGGGTCTGCCACACACTGGGAAGTTTCCTCCACAACCTTAAACAACAATGCCAATACATTTGAGAAATTTGAAAAAATTTGAGCTGGAATTATTGGTGATTATTTAATTGGGCGTTATTTTCGACCAGGTAGATTGAACGGAAATAATTTCCGCCAGTTTCTTAAACAGGGTTTACTAAATTTGCTGGAGGACGCCCCTATTTTCACTCGACATCGTATATGGTTTATGCACGATGGTGCACCTGTCCACTCCAGTCTCCAGGTACGGGAATTTTTAAATCAACATGGCCACCTAGATCCCCAGATCTAAACAGTCTTGATTTTTTACGGTATTCACAGCACTTACTGGGGTGCTGTAAATATCGTCGGTACTGACATACCAAAGAGAAGTTGAGAAAGCGCATAATAGCTTGTTGTGACACTATCAGAAATACTCCAGGCATTTTTCAAAGGGTACGAGACTCAATAAGGAGAAGAGCTGAAACTTGGCAAGTGGTGGCCACTTTTAACAGCTAATCTAAACTATTTTTATTTTTATTTACAATATATTGTTCTTTTAATTAAATGGTAAAATACTGTAGGTACATATGTTTATAAAATAAATTAATTTAATTTTTTACTAATAAATTGACTATACATTAAAATGTATTTATTTTTTTTCACGAGAATCGCATGTCGGACGAAAAAAACTCAAGAAATAAAATTTGCCCTAAAATAAATGGGGATTATAAAAATAGTTTTTATTTTACTTAAAAGCAGTAGCGTACATAATATTTTTTAAAAATATTTAGTCTACGTTCCTGTACGGACGCCACTAGTTAAACTTAAAAAAAAATCTTCCACATCAAAAAATGGCTGTTGATACTCAAGGGTTGTGTGCTAAATTTTATAACTAGCTATGGTTAGGTAATAATTAAATTTAAATTATCTTTTAAACTATTTCTGTTTATTTTTTTTTCAGCGAAGATCAATTAAAGGAGCCAGGATACTCTACATTCAAAAATGTGTCGATGCTTTAAAGAATCTTTCCAAATATTTACGTCTATTTGGATGTAGTTTGGCTAATATGAGGATTGCAAATGAGCTCAGACTTGGTTTTAAGTCTAAATTAACATTTACATGTGATATGTGTCATTTTACCAAAACTATTTCTACTTGTCCAGAAAATACAAATAAAGTTGACATAAACACTTCTGCAGTCACTGCTGTCATAAATGCTGGAGGGGGTTATACCCAATAAAAAAACATTGCAAGAGCTATGGACATTCCTCCTTTGGGTTTTACGTCTTATAAAAATGCTCATACTAAGATATGCGATGCCGGGGAAGAAATTGCCTGGAGATCTACGAAAAAAGCAACTGAAGAAGAGGCAAATGACTATAGAAAGGGGCAGTGTTGATATTAATGGCACACCAATGATCACAGTCGTATGTGACGGTAGTTGGGCGAAACGGTCCTACCTTGGTGGAGGAAATTATAATTCTCTTTCTGGGGTTGCTGCAATTATGTCAAAGAGCAGAGAACAAAGGGACCCCAACCTCCAAACATACCTATTACAAAAGCTGAAATTCGTCATCAACTACCATGGAAGCTAGCATAATTGCTAAAGGATTTTCCTTTAGCCTTAATATGTATAACCTTATATACAATAAAATGATAGCAGACGGAGATATTAGCTGCTATAAAAAAATTCTTGATAGTAGGCCCTATGAGCATTGTACGGTTTAAAAATTGAGTGTATAAATTACTAATTTAGAAACTATTGCACCAAATAAAGGAAACTTTTAAAATCAAGAGGAGTTCCTGGAGCTCTTAAAAATATTATTGTAAAAAATATCTTGCAATGCAGAATTGCTGTAATGAAAGCAATTCAATCTAGACAAAAACAGCAAGATATATCTGAAGAAGAAAAAATTCAGACTAAAAAAAGATGTTATTAATAGCGTAAGTCATATTTTTGGGGAGCATAAAGACTGTCATAAACTAAAATATTTTTGTGAAAAAAGAGATACCGATGGAAATAATCATATGAAGGCTTTTCGGTTGTTTAACTTAGAAGAAAAAATAATGAATGCCTTTAGATACTAAGCAGGACATTCAAGAAGTCTGTATAAAAATGTAACAACAAATATTGTTGAGCAATTTATTGCTCAAATTGCCCATAAGGTCGGTGGTAAAAGGATCAATTATACCATGAGTTGTTATTCAACAGTTACACAAATTTTATATAAACAGTTTTTCTCTAGATTGGATTGGAAAAAAATAACGAAGATAGGGCAAAACGTTTGTTGAAATTAAATTTTGGTTTTCATATTACCGACTGTGGTCTTATAATTAATAATAACTGGCCATTCCTTGGTGCGTCACCAAACGGGATAGAGACAAATTCAGAATTCTAGGGAAATTAAATGTCCTTTCAGTGCAAGATATATATATATATATATATATATATATATATATATATATATATATATATATATATATATATATATATATATTTATATATACATATATATTTATATATATATATATATATATATATATATATATATATATATATATATATATATATATATATATATATATATATATATATATATATATATATATATATATATATATATATATTTTCGGAGATTTTTTTCTTGGGTTTTGCAGTCCTTCAAATTACAATGGAAAAAAAGAAAAGTGTTTTTTTTTTCCAGAAAAATGTATTATTTTTTTAATTGTTTTGACGTTTCGGCCGGAAATTCCCTAGCCTTTTTCAAATAGTTGTAGAAGTAGTCTGCAACAATTTTTTTTTCGTAATTACTCTTTAAGTTTACATTAAATCACTAAGCTTACCTTATAATTAACATTTACATTTTACGTACAGGTATATACATCAATAAAAACAATTTCATTTTGAACACATATAAATAAACTAACGAAAACAGATACACGCACGAGCCGAGGAACACGTCACATTTTTAAAATTTGGTTTTGTATACTGATCTTACTTTGGCAGGAATGCATTATCGTTTGTTGTTGGTAAAAACTGATGTTAAGTTATTTTTATAGAGAGGGGTGTTAATTTCTTTTTTCTATTTTAAATTTTTGTTTAATTAGATTAAACGTTTTATTTAATTATAGAGCTATAAATTTTATTAAGTTGTCTAGTGTCAGTTTTTAGATTTATTGTGTTTTTATTTTTTTGAATTTCAATCATTTCGTAAAATTCTCTTTTTTGGTGTGGTTTTCAGTTTTTAATATTTTTACGTTGTCAAAATCAAACCTGTGACTCGTCTCTGATGTATGATTTGTAAGGGCGGTTTTGTTTTTTTGTCGAATTTATGTCCATTAATTCTATTTTTAATGTATTGGCTAGTCTGTCCTATGTACACCGAGTTACAGTTGTAGCATGGAATTTCATATACGACGTTACTTCTTTTATCTTTAGGTATTTTAGTTTTTAGTTTTGAAAAATTGGATTTAAGAAGATTATGCGCTTTATGACATACTGTGATTTTTCATGTTTAAATATATTTTGTAGATTTTGTGACAAACCTGGAATATATGGAAGAGTAAGGTAGTTTTTTGTTTTATTTTCCTGCTTTTTGATACGTGACTTGTTTTATTGTAAAATCTATGAATTCGTTTTTTAAAAATTGATTCAATTAAATTATTTGGGTAATTATTCTTTTTAGCGCTTCTTTTGCCTTTCTTAATGCATCGACTCTGTATTCAGGATCAGTTAGTTCTATCGCCCGGTCAGCGAGTCCCAGTATCACTGATTTTTTTTGGGAGATTGGGTGGGTAGAGTCGTAATGTAAGTATCTAGAGGACCAAGTTTCTTTTGTGAACCATTCGGTTTTGATATGGTTTTGTGTATGATACAGTGTAAGATCTAAAAGTTTATTTTATTTTGTTTTTCGATTTCAATAGTAAATTGTAGTCTGTTGTGATAGCTGTTAAATAGTTTTAATATATTTTCATGTTCGTTTGTAGGTACTGCCGTTATACAATCGTCTACATATCTATAAAAAAATGGAATATTGAAGTTTAATTTGTTTATTATTGTTTCTTCGAGGTCCTCTAGAACGATTTGTGCGATGACGCTAGAAATCGCAGCACCCATTGCGCAACCTTCAATTTGTTTATAAAAGGTTTTGTTGTATAAAAATATGTTGAATTTAATGTCAACTCAATGGCATTTAAGAATTCATTCATGGGTATATCAGTGTATTTTTAATTTCGTTCCATTTTTTGTTAAAATTTGTTTTGCTAATTCTATAGGAATATTTGTGTAAAGTGATATTACATCTAGTGAGATTAATGTATAGTCTTCAGGTATCACGATATTTTTTATTTTGTTTTTAAAATCCCAAGAGTCTTTTATGTAGTACTGGTTTTTATTTATTACTTTTTGCAATATGTTTTTTAAAAATTTTGAGAGTTTTTCGAATGGTGACTGAATACATACTTACATTACGACTCTACCCACCCAATCTCCCAAAAAAAATCAGTGATACTGGGACTCGCTGACCGGGCGATAGAACTAACTGATCCTGAATACAGAGTCGATGCATTAAGAAAGGCAAAAGAAGCGCTAAAAAAGAATAATTACCCAAATAATTTAATTGAATCAATTTTTAAAAACGATTCTAGATTTTACAATAAAACAAGTCACGTATCAAAAAAGCAGGAAAATAAAACAAAAACTACCTTACTCTTCCATATATTCCAGGTTTGTCACAAAATCTACAAAATATATTTAAACATGAAAATCACAGTATGTCATAAAGCGCATAATCTTCTTAAATCCAATTTTTCAAAGCTAAAAACTAAAATACCTAAAGATAAAAGAAGTAACGTCGTATATGAAATTCCATGCTATAACTGTAACTCGGTGTACATAGGACAGACTAGCCAATACATTAAAAATAGAATTAATGGACATAAATTTGACAAAAAAACAAAACCGCCCTTACAAATCATACATCAGAGACGAGTCACAGGTTTGATTTTGATAACGTAAAAATATTAAAAACTGAAAACCACACCAAAAAAGAGAATTTTACGAAATGATTGAAATTCAAAAAATAAAAACACAATAAATCTAAAAACTGACACTAGACAACTTAATAAAATTTATAGCTCTATAATTAAATAAAACGTTTAATCTAATTAAACAAAAAATTTAAAATAGAAAAGAAATTAACACCCCCTCTATAAAAATAACTTAACATCAGTTTTTACTAACAACAAACGATAATGCATTCCTGCCAAAGTAAGATCAGTATACAAAACCAAATTTTAAAAATGTGACGTGTTCCTCGGCTCGTGCGTGTATCTGTTTTCGTTAGTTTATTTATATGTATTCAAAATGAAATTGTTTTTATTGATGTATATACCTGTACGTAAAATGTAAATGTCAATTATAAGGTAAGCTTAGTGATTTAATGTAAACTTAAAGAGTAATTAGAAAAAAAAATTTTGCAGGCTACTTCTACAACTATTTGAAAAAGGCTAGGGAATTTCCGGCCGAAACGTCAAAACAATTAAAAAAATAATACATTTTTCTAAAAAAAAAAACACTTTTCTTTTTTCCATTGTAATTTGAAGGACTGCAAACCCAAGAAAAAAATCTCCGAAAAATATTATTAAATCACAGTCCAAGAAATTAACCTAATAAAAAAAATATATATATATATATATATATATATATATATATATATATATATATATATATATATATATATATAGACTATTCAGAAATAGATGGGGACAAATGCCAACTAAAAAAAAATCATAATTATTATTAGGAAATTCAGGGCCAGTTAAACCTATCTGCAAAAAAGATGTGTGTTTTCTCAGTATGGACTTAGAGCCTGGCAATTTTTGGTTTTCTATAGCACCTTTATTCCTAAACATGATTAGATAGCTCATTCCTGAAAGTCAATAAAATGTTATATTCTTTATTTTAACATCAAATTTATTTTACGTATACACGCTTGCTTTAAGAAGTTAAAAAAATATTAAAAAATTATACACAAATTTTAGATTTCTAGTTAACTAGGCTAAAAACGCCATTGTGTTGAAAAAGAAAACAAGGGCTTAAACTTTATGCTTAAAACTTAATTATATAAAGTCAAAATTATTTTATTTGTGTCAGAAGTTATTTTTTTCAGAAGAACTAAAAAATTTAAACTACTACTTAACTTTGGAACTGTTTTCAAGATGGTAGATTTTACATTTAACAGTTTGTTTTAAAAAGAGTAATTTGGCTCTTAGGCAGTTTTCAAGTGCCACCATGGAAATGGAATTTCCGCGTCCTAATGGCCAGCACGCAATATCTTCAGAAACCATATGAAATGACAAACACAAACCAATAGTAACAGCTAAAATATAATAACTAGCACAAAAACTTTAAAAAATTAGAATAATAATTGGTGAAACACATTGATCCACCCCGCCCACCACCAAGATTTCACAATTTTTACACGTCTGTCGAATTAACACATAAATTGTTGGCTGCAAAAATTTATCTAATAGGAACGATGAGCAGCAACAAGTTAAGGAACCCAAAAATACAGCAAAAACTGAAAAGAGCAGTTTATGCCGAAGAAAGCATCACAAGAATATTTGTTGAAAAATGGTGGGATAAAAGAGACACCATTGTGCTAAACACTAAATTCGTTCCTGAAATGCTTACTATTCGAAAACAGACCAGAGAAAAAGAAAGGCCTAAATCAATTTTGGAATACAATAAGCATAAAAGCTACTTTAGGTTTAATACAAACTTAGGAAAGTACCTGTTCTAAATACCTGTTACTTTTACATCTGTTATCTAATCATATGCATATTACAAATAATGAAATAATATACCTAATAATAACGCAAGGCAGCGGCAGCACTACGCAAAATATGTATGGATCCGGCACGTATTATCAAAGACAAAGACCTACTTGGCAATCGGTAAATCCTTTAAAGAGTTTGATTTGTATCTTTTTTATCTGCGTGACTTGATATGGCGACGGATCTCGCTATTTCTTTTTCCCAAGTCCCATTACATGTTAATTGTATATTTTGCTACTATTTTGCTTACTTGTCAATTTGTCTACCCTAAATTTATGCAAGACCAGTTTATTTATACTCCTAACCGTAGAAAGAAATACATTTTAATTTTTTTCCACGCAATGAGTAAAAAGACGCGTTTTATTTGGATTCGTTTTTCATAATATTAATAATTATTATGTTTTAAATCATCGATATCAAATTAAAAAAAAAAAACATTCGCAAAGAAAACATTCAACCATTAATTTAAATGTCTTAGAAAAATTAGAAAATTATACCAGTAGTGCTTGTGCTTCTATTTCTGAGCCTGGAAACGCAGTAGAAGATTTGTCAAAATAAAAATCTGATAAAACTGATGAAGTTGTAAGTATCTACCCCTATCATATAATTTAATTTTGCGAATAAATTTTTTGTGTTGTAAATTTAATAGAAATTTATGTTAATTAATATAAACAAGTAAAAGATTTGCCTAATCATAAATAATACACTGCCCTGGTATAAAAAATTTATTAAAAATTTTCGTTTTGTAGACGGCTTGCCGTACGTTTTCATTGATAAATCACAGAGAAAGCTGCAAATAAGATAGGCAAACAAACATACACTTGTTTTGTTCATGTATTAATAGACACGTTCGGCAAATATTGTTTTACCGATGAAAATAAAGTGAGGTTAGGTTTAGGTTCTCATTAAACTTGAAGAAACCCGCATCGATTTTTATTGATATTTTTAGTATTACCGGAAGTGCGTGTTAATCGATATTTCACTGTTTTTTTGGGGCTGTTTTTAAAATAAACGAGCTGTAATATCGTAAATCGTAATTTCATTATTATATTATTTTTATCTCAAAGGTGTCACAAGCCTTGTAATTTTTTTGATTTCGACAAAAATGGAGGAAAGCTTTCTAACGAAAAACGAACTTGTATGTGTAACCACAACAGCCAGTGATATTGTTTATTGCATTTTAAATTTAAAAAGTGGACTTTCATCTCTTTCATTTGACGACCAAGTTAAAATAATAAATTATGGGCGTCCGACACCCAAAATGTCAAACTTAATTAATACGGGAGGTAAAGGAAGTAACGGGGCTTTTTCAAAAAATTAGTATCGAAAGTATGCCTGGCTTACGGAAAGTGAAACAAAAGATAAATTGTTTTGTTGGCCATGCCTGTTATTTTCGAACCGGAACGAAAAAATTCAAAATCCGTGGTGTCAGATAGGCTACGACAGCTTGAAAGAACTCTTTCATGCTGTACAAAAGCAAGATATATTAAAAGGTCATTGCAGCATGTTTTTTTTTCAGATGTTCGAAATTTCAATGTTTTGACAAGACAGATGTTCCTAAACGGAAATTTTTATAGAGAATTTTAATAAAATGGAGACTAAGGATGCATAAAATGCATATCTTTGTGGACTGATATCCGCTCGTTTAATTGCGAAAAAGAGACCGCGAAACGCTGATCCTAATAGCAGAAAAGATTATGCTGCATCTTTCCATATAAAGTTTGTTGTGAAGGACAAGATATCCCTGTGTGTCACAAAGCTTTCCTTAGCTTGCGTGGGCTAAAAATAGAGTTATTAGATTACAGGATAGTTTATTATCCACTGGGTTATCACCTACAAGCAAACAGGGTCGCCATCGCTCAAGACCAAGGAATCACCCCAATGCAGTAAAAAACTTGGTGGAAAATCATATAAACTCCTATCAAGCAAGAAAATCTCACTACTCTCTACGGGATAATACCTAACTAAGGTATCTACCAGAAAAATTGACTATGGCCGAGATGCACAATCATTTGCGTAATTTATATCAATTAAATATTCCTTACAAGTCATATTAGTCAGTATTTAATACTTTCAATATCCATTTTGGGTTTCCAAGATCAGACACCTGTTCTGTTTGCGATTCACTTCAACAAAAAATTAACGCTGCTGAAGATGAAGCGCAAAAAAATCAATACACCTTAGAAAAAGAACTACACCTAAAGAAAGCTGAAGCTTTTAGAAAAAAAAGAAGGAATTTGTCCTTAAGGCCAAGCAAGGAAAAGTAACATGTTTGTCATTCGATTTTATGCAAAATTTACCTCTCCCGCATATTCCTAGTGGTCCAGTATATTACTCAAGGCAGTTGTGGTACCACGTCTTTGGCGTACATGATTTATTTTATCAGATGATTCGGTGACCTATTTATCGCTATCTAGAGCATGAAGGTAAAAAAGGAGCGACTGATGTAATATCCATGCTGTTAGATGATATAAATACTTTTCTAGATAACAAAAGACATAGCGAACTGGTTTTGATCTCTGTCGGTTGTCCTGGACAAAACAAAAATAAGACAAGACAATGGTTCAGTTTTTTTACTGCTTGGTCCATGTTTTGAAGATTTTCTCAAAAATAACCTACCTTTTTCCGGTTCGTGGTCACAGTTATCTTCCGAATGATCAGGATTTTGCATTAATTGGGACTAAAAAGAAAAACACAAACATTGTAGAAATACCTGAAAAATGGGACAAACTAATAGTGAGAGCGAGCAAACATACATCGCCATTTAAATTGAAGCAAATGACTTATCAATATTTTTTTGATATAAGAAGAGCCGTGGAACCTCTATTTCTTAAGTCACCTAAAACTTACTCTCAATCTTTAAGAAGTACGAATGATAATGGTAGACAAAAATGATCGCCATGTTAACGCAAGACCATCATATTTTGGGTCATGGGGGCGACACGTAGTCGTTACTAAATCTTTTAATGAAAACATCTCCACAATTGATATACCGAGGCTTTACCAGTCACCTCCAGGAATTCAGCCTGCAAAGAGGCAGGATGTTCTGAAACTCGTGCAATATTTGGAAAATCCCGAACATTGCCAATATTATTAAACTTTCGCCAATTTGCTATCTTCACAAGATATTGGTGGGCCAAATGACCTCAATGTTGAAATTGCTAGCGACGATAATTCTGATGGATGTGAATAGATAATGTTTACATGTTTTGAGTTTTTATTACGTTAATTTTTGTGGTAAGTGACGAAAGAGAATATCAATCCTACTATGGGTTATTTCATCAGAAATAAAAATGCTTTAAGTTTGTTCCAGGGCAGAGAAAGACCATATTTTTTATTGCCGAATTCTTCAAAAGCAATTTATTATTCTGATCACCATAATGGATCTATTGGATCTACTACAAATAACAGCATATCGACAAAGCAAACATCGAGTAGTAATGAAGGTAATAAATTTCTCTTAAGATAATTTAATTTAATTATGGATCCGAGTATGAATCCATTTATTGTGTTACCGTGTCTACAAATGACTGACTTATGTATCCTCATATTTTTCTACAGTTTGTTTTCTGCCCTCTTTCTTCTGCCAATCTTTTTTACCCCGTTTTAAAAACTTATATGCACAAAATTTTGTTAATCTACCATTTGAATATTACGAGTTTTAAAATAATCATTATACAGAGTAAATCATAAGTGTATGTTTTTTAATTATATTTTAAAACTTGAAACATCCTGTGAATTTAAAAACCAAGTCCTAAATTTTAATTTAGCACCCCTTTCACAGCTTCCTGTTTAAGCTTGCATTTCTTTTTTGTATTTTGTTTGTAGCTTATTTAGCAAAAAAAATATAGCAAAATATGACATACTGTATTGTTATAGAAAGTAACCAAACTTGTTTATTTTTTATTATTTTGTTTAAAATAATATACATTTCTTGATTTTTTTTTATTCATCTTGGCAAAACAAAATGTTCTGCCTAGTTTCCATAGCAATACAAAATATCGTTTTTCAAATAAATTTGTAAAAAAAATAATTTTCAAATTTTTATAAAATTTTTGTTAACTGAGTTAGAAACAAATTTCAAAAAACACATGAAAGCTAGAACAATAGGCAGCAAGAAAAGATGATTAATGAAAATTAGGGACTTGGTATCTCAAAATGTAGCTAAAAAACATGCACTTATGATTAATTCTGTATAATGATTACTTTGGACCTTGTGCGGTTTGCATGACAAATAATATAAAATAAAAAATTGGGGCTTTCAAATAAAAAAATAAAATTAAAAATCGAACCACAGGTTTTTGTGCAAATAAGTTTTAAAATTGGGTCAAAAAAGGGTGGCCCATTTCAAAGTGGGAGAAGTTTACTTTGTAATTCTAATTTTCAGGTGGTGTTGGAAGCACTTCTCAGAGTAAGACTGATGCTTTTGTGAAACATCACACAAAATTTTAAGGGTGCCCAAAAAAGAAAATCTTGCTCCGAGGTGAGTGTATGGGCACTTCTACAAGCATCCAATGACACACTTAAAGCAATCTGATGCCACACCTATACAATACCAATACTGCAAGCGAGACTGCAAGGAAAAACTAAATCAACCTTGACAAAATCTTTTGACTATTTTTCTGCATCAAAATCCGAGACAATATCAACTAAAACAAAAGACAGGGAAGTTGTAAATATCCTCACTAGAGATGATGAAGAGCTGCGTAAAAAGCCAAATAAGCCGCATAATATGACTCCCTTATCTCCTGAAAAATGTTCGACAGTGACTTCTTCCGACACATTCCCTGTTTAAGATAAAGTCTCGGGTGAAGTGAAAAATGTACCCAAAATCAACATTTTATCCAACCAAGTTATTCGAAAAAGTTATGAAACCTCTAAGGAAATATCGAGGGCTCAGGCGAGTACATCCAGAGATAGTTGCGACGAGTTATCACACGCAGAAATGCATTTAAAGTAACCAAAGCAAAATATATACTCCTAAAGGGTCCCCTTTGGTGTCTTCCAATGACTTGAATATGGTTTAATCGAGCATTCAACCCTCATCGTCAATCTTATCCCACTCTATTTCTAATCCTGGGAATAACCAAAGTTGCATCACTTCCTATTTTTATGTCGTCGATGAAGTTTGCAATTTTACTAAGAATATCATTGAACGAAAAGATGACATGGGAATGCAGCTATAAAGTGTTTTAGTCAATTTTGAGTCTACTTTACAAAATCCCCGCGATCAAGATGATACCAACTCACCAGGCAAACTTTTGCGTTGGTTGTTTGATTTGTCTACCAAAAACTCCAGCCAGTCAAAATATCGGAATACATATCATGACAGAATTAAATACTTTTCATTATATTTATTTTATGTAGGGGGAGACTGATATACGAAACGCTTTACGAAAATATGAAGAGCACTTTACCATCCATAAGCTGTTTAAATAAATTTGTTGCAAAAAATTCTTCTAACATAGAGGAAAGATTTTTCGACTTTGATGGCCTTTGTCAGTTTATGGAGAAAAGGAATTTACCCAAAGTTTTGTGGATTAGCGAGGACGCAACTAGAGTAACCAGTAAAATTAAGTATGATTCGAGGACTAATAAGTTAGTTGGATTCACAATGCCATTAGTCAGTGGAATACCGGCAAGAGACACGTTTTTAGCAACATCTGCAAAAGCAATACAGGACCTCTTTAAGAACGCTATCAGATTAAATTATGCCTATGTGATGGTGGCCCTGCCTATATCACCAGCCGCGCCAGGTTATTGTCTTGCAAAATTCGGCACAGATAACAGATTTACAGCTGCTGATGTTACGAAAAGGTGGCAACATATAAAATTGAATTTGAAGGAGCGAGGTGGTATTGTATTGGGTTTTGAATCTGATGGAGATCCACGGCATCTGAAGGCAATGAAGCAAAGCGCTCAATTGCCTTCTACTAAAGATTCATCACGACCCGAATGGAGATGGTTTCAAGCAAATTACTCTACAGAAGACTGCGCTTTTTATGTTCAAGATACGATACATATAGCCCCCAAGTTACGTACTAGACTGCTTAATGATAAAATTAAGTTACGGTTTGGTGATTTTTAAGCAACTGTTAAACAACTGGAACAGCTAATTGCAGAGCATTCCAAGGACAAACACTTTTTAACAAATTCTGATTTAAAATTAGAAGACAAGATGAATTTTAAAGCCGCAGAGAAATTATGTTTAAATAACGTTATTAATTTGTTAGTGAAGGCATTGTTGCTTATTTGAAATTGATGCGTTTAGTTATTAATTCGTTTTTAGAACCCAAAATAGATGTAACGCATTAAATTTATTCAATTTGGTATTGCGTTTTCTTTCTTAGAATTTGGCGTCAGTGGCTTACAATAAACGAATACAAAATCGAAGAGCATTTTATTTCATCAAACTGCTATGCTTGCGAAGGGTTAAATGTAAATTCATTAATTAGTATTGTCATATACATCCGTGAAAATCCATCTCTGTCAAGCGACATGTTTTTACTTGTACTTTTTGGAAGCCAGAAATGTAAACAGACGTTTAGGACTATGCGACCATGTCCTCCACATATTCGAAGGTGGTTAACTTTGATGTTAAAGATATTTTAAGGCGCTTAGATAGAATTAAGACAGTAAATAATATTATACACGATCTTAACAATGTCATTGCGTTTCCAAGGGAACAAAAACGGCAAGAAAAAATGAATATTGTCAGTTATCTTTTCAAAGGGCTTCACCCTTTTTAGAGTTTCTTGCTCGGTTGCTCGGCAAAGCACGAAATTTTCAACAACTCCAAGTGACCCCTTGGAGTTTTCGCTTATTCTAGCGGACAGCGGGGCGTCTTTGCGGAGGCCATCCGAACGGGTTACTATTACTAGCCTGGCTCATGATGAAGGCGCCAGGAAGACCTGATATCCTAAGGGCCGACTGAGTAGTTGTATCACGAGAGGCACATTCTAAGGACTTTTTTGAAATTTATACCGATTATTATTTAAATAATACGGCATCGATTGGTGCAGTATGAAATTTATGAACAATACAGTTCCGAAGATATTTAATTGCAAAGAAAGGCTCTTATACATTGTCTATACTACTTTTACTCTCAATTCAATCAAACTAATTTAACTCTTAAACTTAATTTGAAATGTTTATGAAAAACTAAACTAACATAACATAACAACAACTAAGGATTTTTTAAAAATTAGTCTCAGTGATATTTATAATACAGTTTTTGAAATATTAATTTATAAATAATGACAAATTGATCGCATTGAACTCGCAAATATATATGAACTTCGTCAGCACTGTAAAAGAAAAGCGTAATATCAATAGTGAATAAACAATTTTAAAGCTTAGAAAGTAAGTAAAAAAGTGTTTTTTTTTTAAGTACTTGGAGTTTTGTAGAATCGAACTCGGGACCTTCGTGATGCTAGGCAAACGTGATACCTGTTTAGCTATCGAATCATCGTACTTAAGAAATCAAAAAAATCATATTAAGTTGCAGGCTATTTATAAATTAACTAAGACATTTTTATTACCTGGGGTCGATTAAGTTGGCCCCCCACTAATAAATTTCAATTTTTTTCTACGTGTGAATTTTTCACACATTTTGCACAGGCAATTTTAATTTTGTATTGACTATGTAATTGTGGGGGAGGCCAACCTAACGCCAGCCACCCCCCACTTATTTTTAAAAAACTTTTTTTGTGTCAATCGAAAGCTTGATTTTTGCACAATTTTGCACAACCATTGGCGATTTTTGCACAAGTGCCCAAAAGAGGTATAATGCTTATAAAATATATCCGTAGCCCCCCCCACCCAAGGTTTTTTAACTTTGATTATATCAAATGATTGATTGATTTTTGCACAATTTTGCACAACCATTGGCAATTTTTGCACAAGTGCCCCAAAGAGATATAACGCTTATAATATATAGCCGTAGCCCCCTTACCCAAAGTATTTTAGCTTTAATTATATCAAATGATAGGTTGATTTTGCACAATTTTGCACAACCATTGGCGATTTTTGAACAAGTGCCCCAAAAGAGGTATGATGCTTATATAATATATCCGTAGCTCCCCCCACCCTATATTTTTTAACTTTGATTATATCAAATTATAGATCGTTTTTTGCACAATTTTGCACAACCATTGGCTATTTTTGCACAAGCAATCCCAAAGGGATATAGTATTCGGAAAAAAATTACTTAGACGACCGACAACCACTTCATCACTATTTGCTGCGGATTCAAAGATGCACCGACACATGTAGCGGGCACTTTGTTTTTCTTTTCGATAAAATTTGCGTTTTTCGGCGTGTGTGCGGCATTTTACTGATTATTTTTATAGGAATATTTTGTTTTTATTTCTCTATAAGGTAAGTATTTACTATGAGGAAATAAGAATAAGCAGTTTTGCAGATTAGTCTGATTTTAATTTCTCAGCTTTGCTGTGCGGTGAAACCAGAACAAGCAAATTATAAAAGAAATAAAAATTTGTGTAGTTTTTTTTGTAGTTTATGAAGTGTGGGTAAGTAGAATTTATAAAGTTTGAGTAAGTAGAATTTCCTAATTTTTTTGCTAATAAGCCTTAACATAGAATTTACTGATTTACTACTCTTTCCATTATAAAAAACGACTTTTATGCATTTAAAAGCGACAATGTGTGATTACTTAAGAAATTAATACACATAATTTTTATAAGTACTTAGCCATAGAAGCCATCATTTAGTGTCAGTATACAGGGTGCCACAGATTCGAGTGCATGCATGGGGATCTCGGAAACCGTAAGAGATACGAAGTCAGGTTAAATTATGGCAAAGTTGCGCATTTAGGTGCCTTACAACATGCCTTTTAGAAAGTTGTAAAATTCTGAGTACTTCCGGAGATATCCGAAAAAAAACCGAAATTTTGCGATTTCGTTTTTATTTTTTTCTGACGTTATTTAAAGAGATATGGAAAAACAAATGACACTTTCTTATGGCCACTTTTTAAGCTCTACAAAACAGCTTTGAGAGATTTTCCGTACGACGTTTCGTTTTTGTTAAACCATCATCAACTTTATTTTTTTAAATACTGCCCTCAATTGTTTATTGCATTTTTTTAAAGCAGTTATAATCCCAATTACAATGATGTATAACACTTATTATTTTTCTATTAAATAAACATATTTTCCATAAGAGACAATGAGTTAGACAAGGAACGCACATCATTTCTTATAGGGGCGTTCCATATTTGTTAAATAAATATTAAGTGTTATACATTTTTGTAATTGGGATAATAAGGGGTTTTAAAAAATTAAATAAAAAACCCAGGTTCGTATTTAAAAAATAAAGTTGATAATGGTTTAACGAAAACAAAAGTAGACGAAAATCTCTCAAAACTTTTGTAACAAAAATGACCATGAATGTCATTTATTTTCCATATCTCTTTAAATAACGCCAGAAAAAATTTAAAAACGAAATCGCAAAATTCTTTTCGGATATCTCCGATCAAATTTACAACTTCTACAGCATGTTGTTAGGCACCTAAATGCGCAACTTTAATTTAGCCGACTTCGTATCTCTTACGGTTTTAGATCATCATCATCTGTGGCACCTATATAGGTGAATTTGAAACGGTAAAAATAAAAAGTTTCCAGAGATGAGCAATATTTGAGAAACACCTGATATGTTTTTAAAATTTATCATTTATCAAAGATTTTTGTGTTTATTAAAAATGAGTTGGTTTACTGACACGTTATAACATTAAAACTATTTTTTTAGAAATATGAAAAGATGCAGGCCCCAAAAATCTCAGGAAGATATTAATATAATTATTCGCATTTTTGAACAAAATAAAGAGAATATAGTATTAAATGGAAAGTTGGCATCGAGAAGTAATCCAATATGGGACGAATTGTGTTTAAAATGTAACAGATTGTATTCATCATTATCGTTATTTACTATGGCATCCAAAAACTATTATAATATTAAAAATATTTTAAACATTGATGAACAACCTCAAACTCTTGGTCAGATAGATAATGAATCTTCCTCGGAAAGCAATATTATAAGCTCAGATTCCGACACTAACGAGATAAATAGTACCGCTACAAACGATGTAAAATTTGATATTATTTTAAGTTACGAAGAGTATATATCACTTAATCAGCATACAAAAGTATATAAGAGAAATGATATATATGAGAAAAAAAGTAAAAAACGAAAACAGGAGTTCCGAGAATATACTACATTTGAACCAAGACATTGGAGTCATATTTTAAGTAAAAAAATAGAGATTAAATTACGTAAACGTAATAACTACTGCGTAGTTACTTTTAAAAGAAATAAAATTTTTATCTCTTGTGAAAACAAATTTGCAGAGTTTCATGGATACTGCAAGGAGTGCAAAGGCGAATTTTTGGGTTATATAGAATCTTCTCCTACGGAATTCGAAGACGTTACTATTCACTTCACACTTACAAACTTTTCACCTCATTCCAAAACAAGTTTCAAAAGACCACTCAGCGGCAGAAGTCGTAGACAGCTTGGAGAACATTTGATTAAAACTAATATTGCACCATCCCACTACAGAAAAATTCTTGCTTCGAGAGATATGGTCGGGCATTGCGAAGTACCATCTTGGATACCTAATTTAAGTACCTTACGAACTGCCAAGCATGAACAAGTACAAGCTGGAAGATATCATGATGATCCCCTTTATTCCATTTCTCAAATGAAAGTTGACCCATTAATGAAAGGAGCTATTCAAAATATTGGGTTGGATCCTTTTTTGTGTATATTTGGACAAACACTCAAATATTTGTTTACAATCGTTATTGCACAACTGAATATGCTAAATTATGCATTGATGCTACTGGAGGAGTAGTGCGAAAAATAACCAAAATGAATGGTGAGAAATCTAAGCATATATTTTTTTATGATTGTACTGTAATGAGTAAAACATCAAGAAAAGACAATCAGTATTCGGTTTGTAATTTTCTTTCTGAAAGCCAAAATGCCGTATCTATTTATTCGTGGCTAGCACACTGGATTCGTGCAGGAGCTTTAATACCCCAAGAAGTAGTAACAGATATGTCCTTGGCTCTTATGTATGCTGTAACTTTGGCCTTTACAAACTCTAAAAGCTTAGACCAGTATCTTTACAAGTGCTTTAAATCTGTAATTGAGCAAGAGCCCTTTAACGAGAAGTGTTTTATACGATTAGACGTAGCTCATTTTTTAAAACTAGTATCTCAGTGGCCAAGTCTTCAAAAAAAGCATCGACTAACAAGACAATTTTATTTAAGAGCCATTGGTCAACTGATCCAGTCCACCACTATAGAAGATATCGAAAATATAATTAAGGCAATTTGTACTGTAGCTCTTAGCGACACCGAGGGCATAAGCCCACTGACAGCGAATCCAACAACATGCGAGATAAGAAAAAACTGGCTTAAACGGAGATTAGCTTCTGGAAGTATAGAGATACTGAATTCCTTGCAAAAAAATGATAGTGATGATAATCAAGCCCAACATAACACAAATGACTTTTTAAAGGAAAATAATAACTTGTCATATTTTTCTCACTGGGTTAACTGTATTGTAGAAGATGTTAAAAAATTAGTAAACACTAATGTCGAGGAAGGTGACAGAGGAAATCAACAACATTTGCCAGCTTTAATGGAAGATCTTACAAAAATTTGCAAATACCTGCCGTTATGGACTGGTGTAATGACACAATATTTTCCATCAGCAAATATCATTGGTAGCTCAGCGACAGTAGAAAGTAACATTAACGATGTGAAAAATCGAATATTTGGCAATATGAAATTGCCACTGCGTGTAGATGATTTTCTGAAAAATTTTATTCTTTCTGCAGATGGTGCCAACATGTTAGCAGAGTCAGAAATGAATGATATTAATCAATCAAATGCTAAGGTAAGCACTCATTTTATTACTTCAAAAACCTAGCAATGTTTCATTTCTATTATCCTGATATTGATTTCTCTTACACATGGTATTAGGTCTTTTTAGTTTAAAATTATCATTTATTCTGTAATATCTGTGATTTTACCATTCTAGTAAAATCTAGACATTTAAAAAAAAATGAGAAAAAATTCAAAGAAAACCAGCTAAAAATTTAATTTATATAAAACCTGATACTCTCTGCTATACGAAGTCCAGTTAATAACAAAAGCATTCAGATTATACATATTTTAAAAGCTTTTTAGGGTATATTCTTATGTAGGTGTTTTTTCATTTTTAGAGACAAGACCAGCAAGTAAAACAGCAACACCAAAAAGTAGAATATAGTAATTATGATCCCAGTATTAAAGGTATGGCATTCTTTTATGTTGGCAAAATTTATACTAAAAAATTGATTCTTCCAGGAAAATCTGTACAAGATGTATTTTGTCCATCGTGCCAACTGAAACAAAATTTTAGTGACTTGTGTTCCAATTGTCAGATAGGCGTACATCGCAATAAACTATGTTCTTTGGAAATAGAAAACAACAATATAATATGTTTGAAGTGTTCTAGATTAGAGGAAAACTCTTTTGAAAACTGGCGAGGGCTCGGATCCGAATCTCTCAAGAGGAGACCACGACATTCCTACCTTGAACCAGCCACCGAAGTTTTGGAAGTCGATTATACAAATTTGCGAAAAGTTATATCTATTGGCTTATTAAGAAATGGACATTTGGTAGACCTCATGCCAATAAAGTTATCGAAAACACTTTCTGTGACATTATCAAATACGTGTGGATTCGATTCCATCGTCCAATTAATGGCTAGCGGTGTTTGTGATAGCGATACCTTTAAGCAGCTTGTATTAACGAATACTGAACATTCTAAAATAGCACAAATAGTACATGATCTTGTCAAACATGGAGTAACAAAGAGAACGTATCGTTTGAGAGCAGAAATTTTAACTGCAATTTTTGATACCCATGTTTATCCTTGTGGTATTATAAACGTGGAAACTGAAGTGGGAAATTTATTACCAAGGCTTGATTTTCATTACTGTGCAATGAAAAGAATAGAATGCACTGAATGCCTGTACCTAGAAGTACAATTTTTGTATTCAGTAGAAATTACGGTATCAGATGGGAGCTTCAATATCTCAGAGTTAAAAGAAGCAACCAAATTTATACCATTTAGGGACTGTACGCAGAATAACTGCAATGGAAAATTACAGAAAAAAACGGATTACAGTTTAACTCACATTTTTATTGAGCCGTTAAATATGGAGACTAAAACCTTTGAACTTAACATTTCCTTGGACATTATTCCGAAAACAATTATTATTAATGAAAACACGTACATATTAAGAGGAGTAATTGGGTATATAGGGCCACAAAAGGGAGTCGGTCATTTTATTTGTTACTGTCTTCGCCATAATAATAAGTGGGAGGAATTTGATGACAGGAACACTAAAAGCCAGCCATGTTCCGGTAAAAAAGTTGTCAGAGTCCAAATGTTTTTGTATGCTTTGTAAAATATAATAAAGAAGATTTTTACATATTAAAAATAACTAAGAATATTTTTATTTTTCTTAAAAAGAATGAAAGTTAATATTAAAATGTATATCATATACAGTGTTTCCCGCTTTTCAAGGATACACACGCTAATAGTTATTAATAATGCAATTTTCTTGAAATTTTGGTAGTAATTGTATGTTAAAAAAATGAAGTAGTTGGCATTTTATTAAGCATTGGCGTGCTCTGTTGGGGGGAGGGGGAAGGGTAAAACTTTTGTTGGGAAAATTATATTAGGGCTTACTTTAGATACATAACTTTTAATATCAGATCAGTCATTTTACAACCCCCCACGCAACACCGCACGCCAATGGTAAAAAAAAATTACCAGATCAACTAACTAACCAAAACTACCAAAGTTTAAAAAAAAATCACATTATTAATAACTAAGATATTAGGGTGGCTTTTTTTGAAAAAATATTTAAGGGCATGAGATTTTAAAATATGAATTAATGAAATAATTTTTGGAGATGCTAACTTTAAATCTGATAGAAAAAGTTATCTAAAATAAGCACTTTTTCTTTTCCAGAAAATTTTTTTACTCCCTCCCCCGCCCATGCAAAAATCATCAAAATTTTAAGGAAATCGCATTACTAATAACTAAGATATTAGGGTGTATTTATGAAAAGCAGGACGCACTGTATGTACGTGTTAATGTAAATCATATACTTACAAACTTTGGGATGAATAGGTATATTAATTAAATGACTTAAAGGAGTCAATTATTTTTACATAATTTTAATAATGCAAATGCATGTTATATAAAGTTAAAGAATAGATTGGTTTCTTCAATCAAAACAAACAACGCAAAAACCTTATGTTTCGCAACAAATCAGAAATATTTTATAAACTATTAGCGATTTGCTTCTGTTTTTTTAATTTTTTTTTTCGTGCAAATGCTTTATGTTTTGGTTTTTTATACTAAAACATTAACGGCAACAAATCTATTCCGTTTTTATCCGTAAGAATAATGCATAATAAAGTTGGTTAGGATAATAACAATGCGGTTGGGCAAAAATATAGCTATCCTTTGGCATGACCAAAGTTTCAAAAAGATATCATTTGGTATAATCAAAGTAAGAAAACGTTAAATAGAGGGGGGCTACGGATATATTTTATGAGCGTCATACCTCTTTTTGGGCACTTGTGCAAAAATCGTCAATGGTTGTGCAAAATTGTGCAAAAATCAATCTATCAATTGATATAATCAAAGTTAAAAAACTTTGGGTGGGGGGGCTACGGATATATTTTATAAGCATTATACCTCTTTTGGGGCACTTGTGCAAAAATCGCCAATGGTTGTGCAAAATTGTGCAAAAATCAATCTTTCAATTGATATAATTAAAGCTAAAATACTTTGGGTGGTGGGGGGCTACGGCTATATATTATAAGCGTTATATCTCTTTTGGGGCACTTGTGCAAAAATTGCCAATGGTTGTGCAAAATTGTGCAAAAATCAATCAATCATTTGATATAATCAAAGTTAAAAAACTTTGGGTGGGGGGGGCTACGGATATATTTTATAAGCATTATACCTCTTTTGGGGCACTTGTGCAAAAATCGCCAATGGTTGTGCAAAATTGCGCAAAAATCAAGCTTTCGATTGACATAAAAAAAAGTTTAAAAAAATAAGTGGGGGGGCTGGCGTTAAGTTGGCCTCCCCCACAATTACATAGTCACAGTTACTCTTGCGCAGGTGTGCCAAAATTAAAATTGCCTGTGCAAAATTGTGCAAAATGTGTGCAAAATTCACACGTAGAAAAAAATTGAAATTTATTAGTGGGGGGGGCCAACTTAATCGACCCTATAATAACGGAATGTCGGGAGTCGATCAATCAGATCAAATGCTTTCATATTATTCATGTTTACGAAAAACTATGAGATGGTTCAAAAAGTTAGCAATACATATCTTTGAAATCTATATTCATAATGCGTACATTTTGCACCGACAGATAACAGGTTCGAAAATGGATTCTCTACAGTTTAGGGAAGAGTTTATAGCAACGTTGATTGAAGGTTTATTACCAGATACAAGAAAAAAGCAGAAAAAAGATGATTTTCATTATTTAGAAGCTCTCCCGCCAACAGAAAAAAAACAAGGCCAACAAAACCATGTAGAGTCTGTACAAGAAATAAAAAACGACGCGAAACACGCTATTATTGTCCAATGTGTGACGAACAACCCGCCCTCTGTGTTGAGAACTGTTTTAGAGATTACCATGTTTCCTAAAAACATATAAGTATACTCTTTTATGTTTAATGATTTTTAGGCTAACTTAAAAAAAGTTTTGTTTGGTTTTACCAGTTTAAGTTTATTTTCCTGATTTTAATTCTAGTATATGTATTTTTTAGAGGAGTGATAACTTAGAAAAGAAATAATACTTTTCAAACTTCCACAATTTTGGAATTGTGGAAGTTTGAAAAGTATTATTTCTTTTCTAAGTTATCACTCCTCTATATAATGGACTTCCACCAAGTAAAAGCCGACTCAATACAAGATATGTATTTTTAATGGATACTATGTTTTTTTTTCAAAATACGTCTTTGTTTAAATAAATAACTTAAAACCAATGCCAGTCAGGAATTTTGATATCTGTCCCACAGACAATACAGCTGCAAAACGCACCTATTTGCTACGAGCAATCTCGTATATGGATATAATTATCATGTATTACGAATTAACTCGTAGATGGCACTTAGAAACAAATTGCAAACTACGAGTATAGTCGTACTGGGCAGCGAACGTGTTAAATAAATATAAGTGAATTTGTGCATTTAAAATATTTTTGGTATATAACTCTGCTATTTCACAATTTTAATATACACAACATAATGAAATACTTAAAACTTACTTGTTTCTCCTAAATCTGAAGCAATGCGTGTCCATTCCCTATCTACAAATAATCTGTTGTGATAGTGTTTATGACTCATGTCCCAAAGAAATATGGTATTTTTTACAGCGCTTATTAATAATTCCGTAAAATTTTCGGCCATTTTGAAAACACGTACAAAACGTGCTAAAAATCACATAAACTATCCAACGCCTATGACACCGCTCACGCGACTAACGCGGAAAAATCAAATTATTTGATCTCCCCTTCCGCTTTAGAATCCGCTTCAACCGCCCGCTCTGCTTAAAGTCGCCGACATAGGACAGATTCATAATAAGGGTACAAACATAGTGGAACGACGAGGCTAGAGGCACAGCGACGAGGTAAGCGAGGCGGCTTTTATTTCATCGCGTATGTTAATGAAGCCAAACATAGTAAAGAGGTTGACGCAATGGTAAGCGACGAGACATGCGAGGCGATACGCGTCGAGATAAAAATTAGATTTATTGTCGCGTTGACACTGGACGTTCCAGCTGCATTCTTTTCAAGTTTTGACAAGTAAAGTGGCCTGAATAGTGTACGTACTACATATACAATGGCTGAACAAATGAATATAATAATCTCCGTGTTCAACAGACGTGCATTATGGAATGCTTCTCATCCAGATCATAGAAACCGCTATGTATTAGATGAACTTTGGGCAGAAGTAGCTACAGAATGTGGAATAACAGGCAAGTAAATTTAGTAATATATATTTTATATACAATGTCACTGATATTGAACAGGGAAAGCATTTATGTAATCTTTAAATGTGTCACGAATAAAAGTTGCTTGATTGGGAACCCGACCTCTTGCGTTCCAATTTGGTCTTGCAGAATTGTTGTTCGCAACCGTTTCTGTGATTAATTTCAAATGCCTTTCAAAACCCTCTTTATCCATGATGATATTATGTAAAAGACAAATTGTCTTAATTATAATGTCGGCGAGTTTTTCGTCTGTTTCTATGGCTTTGGATAATATTCTCCATTTTGCGTACAATATACCAAATGAACATTCAATCGTCTTCCTAGCTCTAGACAATCGCTGGTTAAAGTACAGCCTTTCAGGATTCAGAGTTTGTCTTCTATATGGTTTAAGCAAGTTTTCTTGCAGTGGATATGCTTCATCAGCAATGAAAACAAATGGCATGCGAATTTGCGTATGTGGTAGACACTGTTCAGTTGGTACATTTAGTTGCTTCTTTGAAAGTAATTTATACAAAGCCGAACTTTGAAACGTGCCCCCATCGGATTGTCGTCCATATCCTCCCACTTCTATTACAGTAAATCTATAATTTGCATCGCAGACTGCTTGAAGAACGATCGAAAAGAATGTTTTATAATTAAAGAACATGCTTCCTGAATGGCTGGGACATTTAATTTTTACGTGCTTCCCATCCAAGGCACCTAAGCAGTTGGGAAAATTCCAAATGTTCATGTAATCCTCACTGATTTTAATGAAATCATCCTGTGTTGGAACTGGCAAGTGTATTGGCTGTAATACATTCCATATAGCGTTAACAGTTTCTTTAACAATTGATCCAACCGTTGTAGCTCCCATGCGAAAAGTGAATGATAAGCTTTTGAAAGATTCCCCTGTAGCTAAATATCTGCAATAAAAAAATTAGACGTTGCTGAATAGCAATACAACAACAAAAGTGATTCAAAATGATTCATCTTTTGTTCGAAAATCATGTGATCGTATTTAGGATGCCATGTGTTTTGCTATGAAATTCAAAGTAAAAATTTCTCGGAAAATCACTGGCATAACGTTTGGGTATTCCAATGGCAAACCCAAAGCCACATGATTTTGTATTTCAATAAGGGAACACAACAAGTTCTTGTTATAAAACTGCTTAAGAAAAAATGGCATACCGATTGCGCATGCCCAAGTGCCCTTTTCATAGCAAACATTTTTTAAAATATATTTTGAATATAAAGAACCCATGAGAACTCTTTAATTCATACATTATTAGCATAAGGATATACGTATAATATAGTCCTCAGAAAATCGTGTCCCAAAATCTGTCACTATATCTCCGTCTATTATTGACAGTCATTAGAATGCTAAACAAAAACCTATTTTAACACAAGTTATAAAATGAAACCTCATTTTAGCAATGATATTCTATTTTTGATGTTAAAATGATCCACTTTTGACAATAAAAATCAATGTCAAAAATATTACTTTTCTTACTGACTTACTTACACTTTTTTTTCCAGTGAAAGCGGCCCAAACAAAATGGAAAAATTTAAGGGATTATTTTCGAAGGGAACTGAAAAAAATTCCGATTCCACGGTCAGGCGATCCAGGAGACATTACAACTAAATCCCACTGGCCCCATTTTAAAAGTTTGCTATTCTTAAAAGATCAGTTTAAGCCTCGACTATCGACGGGAAATTTGGTAGATTCTCAGGATGAATCACTTGCTACGGACATGCAATCTGTTGTAAATTCTGATGATGATAGAGTAGAGACGGAAACAATAGACGAAATCAACGAAGTGCAAGATACCGTCAACGTCGAGCCAGCGACAACTACTTCTGTTTCCTCACAAATTGTTGAGGACTCGTCCAGTCATTTTGCTGAACCGAGAACAGTTTTGAAAAGCAGACTCCGTAAAAGAAAAAATCATGTTGACGCTTTAGTGGCCATAGAAAAAGAGAAATTGGAGTTCATCAGAGCAAAGAGAGCAAAAATAGAGGAAACCAATGAGGATGATGATCATATGGCATTTTTTAAGAGTTTACTTCCACACGTAAGAAAAATTGCGGACAACAACATTTTGCAGTTCAGGAATAGCGTTCAAGACCTTGTCCAAAGATATGCTTATGGCTATCGCTATACTGATCAAATGAATCAAGGGATGCAAACTTTCAATTATCATACGAACCAAGACGCCAACACCTACTGAATTTTTGCTTCCAGACAGTGTGCTTCATTTTATTACCTGAATATCTCTTAGTTTATTTTTGTTAAAATAGATTACATACATTTTTAGTTCATTTCTTTCAGTGTTTAAGATTGTTTTGTTAAATGAGCTATTTGAGTTTTATAATATATTATGTGTTTTTCTACAAGAACATTATACATTCAACTTACCTTAAAGTAATTACCAATCTTTCTTCCGGTCCAATAGGTTGCTTATTGTAGTTTGTCCAGTTTTTTTGTAGAGATGGAGACACTTTCTCTAAAATATAGTTGAAAGTGGCAATATCCATTCTCAAATATTCGAAAAATCGGTCTGGGTGCTGCTTGAGTTCAAAAAATAGTGTATGGTACTGCCCAAACCGTTTGCGCTCCCCATTAATGGGATGTACAGAATAAGTTCTGTCTAAACTACCTATTGCACTAAGCACGCGAAGCGCGGCATTATCAAATAAAATTTCGTCTTCACTGTCGGTGAACATTTATACTGAATTGACTTTGGAAAATCAAAGCAATAAATCGCAACTTCTGCTTCCTCACTATGTGCATGTCTTCTGTCGCGTCGCTTATATCGTCGCTTACCTCGTCGCTGTGCCTCTAGCCTCGTCGTTCCACTCTGTTTGTACCCTAAGAAGCGTTTTGATAAAGACGCGTCAGTCGCGCCGCTCCCTTCTACCGCTCACGTAGGACGGGGGGTTAGCAAAATAAATAGGTAGCCAGCAGATACCAATAACCGCCCGCAGACAGTATTTTAGCCGGACATTTTATAAGTTTACCTGCCTCCAAAATAAACAACCTATTTGGTAAAAATATCTACCAAAATTGATACATATTAATTGGTAAAAAAAGGTGCGTTACATACGACTTCTTTCGTAAAGATTTTTATACGTTCTAATAGCGTCGCCTTTGACGACGTAATTTTACGGTCATAGGTTTTTCCTTGAGAAGTCATCTGGGCAACGTCGAGGGGACCCAGATTTCCATTCCCCACTTCTGCCGTGCAATGGTAAAACCTAGTAATTCATTTTTGATGAGTTTACAGGAGAGCAAATAATAGTTTTGGGTCTTGCCATAAGAATAAATAAAAACATAGGATTATTTTTTATCGCCTACTAGGGGTTTTGTGTAATCTATTTTCTGTTTTTTCACTTATCTTTGTCATAAATACAGTATTTTTTAAAATATAAGACTTGCTATTTTTTTAACTAATTAATAATGCCATTTTAAAGCGGAAAAAAATAGCAACTTGAATTACTATTTAATAATCTTAACAAGGTCGCAAACTTTACATAGGAAAAACATTGTAAAATGTTATACTAGCTTTTTTCCAAGTTTTAGGTAATAATAATTCATTGTTTATTTTCATCATCTTATCTTGCAACGTTTTTCCAGTGTATAATGTATTTAATGTTGCGTCATTTTGGCGCGAAAAAATGACCGTTGCCAATGCTTGCTAGGTTTTTCCTTTGGATTATTTGTTTTAACTTTTAACCAGTTCTTTTTTATCCGCTGACCGAGTAACATCAAATTAATATCTCGTCGTGTGAGGCGAAACAAATAAGTTAGTTTTTGTGTGGTAGTTTTTATTTAAAAACAAAAAGAAACATTAACAATTTATACACAGAAAAGAATATTCGCAGATGTCTTCCAGAGCAAAGCTTTTAGTGGCCCTGGCCCAAAGTAATACTGATATTACGGAACCGGTGAGGATTCCAGAAGAAGTAGTGGCGTAAGTTTCTATTAATTTATGTTTGTAGAGTATCAACTTTACTGGATTCATGCAATTTAAAAATATTCTTAAACCTCACTCTTATTATAGGTATAAAATATATACATAAATGCGGACATAATACATATGTGTTTTATACCCGGGTCCTGTAAATTTAAAATTGTATTATTATAATTAAATATAGTTGCAATTAATATATAGGGTGTCCTCGTTTTTTGTTGCAGGACGTTTATAGGTTATACTAAAACCCATTTTAAAATAAAAAGTCCGTATAAGCATAATCGTATTTATGACAATGTTTTGTAATCACAACACGAAAAGTACTACCCAATTAATTTTTTTTTTTAAATTTGGTATGTTTATGAAAAGTATATTACATTACTAGTGATGAATTTCACATGAGTGGTGATGTTTTCGCACGACGCAAAGCGGAGTTCGAAAATCACACGAGTGTGTGAAATACACTTTCTTTACGAGTAATGTACACATTTTTACCATAAATTTGCACTCTTTCGTTCTTTAGAAAACTCTAAACTTCGTGCACATACTGTAGCAAGTAAAAAGTACATGTGCATTTTACGTCCTTACAAGAAAGGTGCTCTTTCGAAAGTAAGAAGTACATGTGCGTTTTACTTTCTACAAGCGTGTGATATTTGCAGGTTTCTACAAAACAAAAGTGTGCGAAATTAGCCATTTTCGTAGGTGGTCGTAAGAAAATAATAATACAATTTTACAGGCGATGCGCATTTTTTTGTTTAACAAGTGTAAAAAAAATTGTATGAATTTACGAATAGGAATTAAATGGGCAAAAAATACATTAGAAAAAACCAAACATTATTTATTGCATTGTATTATAGGCGAGAATGTAAGCTTCCAACCTTTACTGATTATGAGCAAGAAATGGAAAAGGAGGAATCAATTTTAGATAAAAATTTTGCTACACTAACAGCTGTATCTGATAGTATAAACAGTATCTGCGGTAAACATGATAATAATAGATCTCCTTTGTCTGAAAGGTACCTCTAGTTTAATTAGTATAACAAGTAGGTATTTAATGCTATTTTAAAATTGTTTTTTAGAGTAATAAATATTCAAAATATGCCTTCTTTTCCATCTGAAAAAAATTTGGAATTCAATAACGTATATGATATTGAAGACAAAATAGATACAGCGATTGCCATGGAAATGGAGGGCCCTGATTCAGACAATCAAAAAATATATACGCAATTGCAGCCACTTGTTGAGCGTAAGTTTTTACTTTTATGTTATTTTTTTATTTAAAGTGGTAAACCTTTAACTATTTTAGAAGAACATCGAGTTGATAGCCCTTTTGATGATTCTGACATTGACCCAGATTATGACCCCGAAGAAGAATTAAGCACAGAAACTGAAAAACGAAAGAAAATATTTTTAACAGCTAGTTATTCTACAATTAGCAGCCCAGGTAAAATTTATTAAGACAAATTTATTTTAAAACCATTTTAAACAATTTTTTTTGACATGTTAATTAATATGCACTTAATTTATGTATACTTGTTTTTTAGGTACAAGCAGCGAAGCTGAAAGGATTAGCGGTGAAGGAGTTTCAGAAATATCTGAAAATATTGTGGCTAAAGAGACTAAGAGAAATAAAAGGGCTAGAACAGATAAAGAGAAAACCGAAAGAAATTTGGACAAATATAAGTTGCTTCCAGCGTGTAGCTGCAAAAAAAATGTTTCGAATATTTTAGTGATGAAAGAAGGAAAGAAACTTGTGAGAACTTTTGGCGAATGAATTTTGGAGAAAGAAGGCAATATTTAAATGGACACGTAAAAAGGAATGAAATAAAGTATAGGAAGGTGGCAAGTAACAATAATAGACAATGTTCTCCCAGCTATAGTATGACACAAGAAGGCGGTATGATGAGGCAAGTTTGTAAGATAATGTTTCTTCATACCCACGGAATGAAGACAGATGGTATGATTACCGAATTAAAGCGGCAACAAAATGAATCACAAGGAATAAATGTCGGAAATGATAATAGGGGTAAGTCAATCCCACCCAACAAGATAGATTTAGCAAAAATTAAGCAACATTATCAATTCGTATCAACCACAAGTATCTCATTATAACCTGTCACATGCTCCAAATCTCAGATACCTACCCTGCGACCTAAGTATAACTCAAATGTGGAAAGATTTTTGTAAAAATAACGATACAATTTCATATGAAACTTATAGAAATGCATTTAATCTTGAAAATATTGGATTTGATCAGCCTTCACAAGACGAATGCGACACTTGCATTTTATGGAAGGAGCACAACACAATTAATTGTAATGAAAGTAAGGATGTTGATACCTGTTCCACTTGTATAAAATATGATATTCACCACGAATTATTAGGCCAGTCATTAGATACATAAAAATAGTGTTTTGATGCAAAAGGTCGCGGAGTTTTGAAACTTGGCAGAAATGTAAACTTGAAGGTTCTTAATATGCAGTTAAGTTTGCGACCTCGTGCGACCGCCGCTCGCGCCGCCATCTTGAAAAAATGGCGGTCAAAATCAGTTTTTTGTGAATAACTTGTTTTCTGTACGTTTTAGCAAAAGAAGTATTTAAAAGAAGTTGAAGAGAATAAATTTTGCTACAAAATAGCTATCTAAAGTTTTTTTGTCAGGCCAACAGTTTTCGAGTTACAGGACCAAATAATAGGGTGCACTATTTTAAATCTAATAAAAAGTGGGATTAGTAAGGTCCGTTTACCAATATCCAACAAATTAGTGATAAATTACCCTAAAACTGTTAACGCAGTTAGAAATATCGATTTATCGATGTTTCAAAAGCATCAATACTCTGTTGCTATCCCGAAGCGTGCTTCCCCCACCTCTTATACTTAAAACCGGCTAAGTGCACACGGCGCAGCGGTTTGTTATTTCGCGCCACGTGTCGCATGTGGCGGTCAGTCAGTGTGCTTTGATCTGTCGTGGCAGCTATATGCACGCTATATACACGCGTATATTATGGCGAATTGTGAGGAGTTCTTGTGTTTCATTTGTGAAAAAACCTTAAACGAAGGAAAAACAATTGTGGTGAAACAAAAAGGGTTGGAGACATTTCGCGAGTGCAGTCAAAAACGAAACGATGGTAAACTTAATATATTTTTAATGAATCGTCTATCTATTACTGTACATGACGCATGTCGTAAACATTATATAAATAAAAAACTAATTACAGCGGCGGCGGCGGCCAAACAACGTCGAGATTTTGATATTGTCTTGCAGGATGCACCGTCATCATCGCGTAGATCAATTGTGCCGGAATTTGACTTCAAAAAGTGCTGTTTCTTATGTAGTGCAGAAATTACCGAAGAATATTTGAGACATTTGAAGAAAACCAGATTAAGCCACCGGGATCCAGTATATGAGGTAAGGACGTTAGAAATGGTAAAGAAAATTATAACGCATGCTGAAAAACGACATGATGAATGGGGTCGTGCCATATGTGACCGAATTGGAAATGTACACGATCTGGTAGCAGTAGAAGGACGGTATCATAATAACTGTTTAAAAAAATTTTACGGGCCACTGCCATCGGAAAAGAAAAGAGGATACCGACCGGCTACTAACGTTGATGAAGCGATGGAAGAAATTTATACTTATCTAGAAATGAATGGCGAAGAATGTCAATTTTCCATGGATGAACTGATCAATGTTATCCAGGGAGATTATCGTCCAGATGCGAGAACAGTAAAGGCGCGGTTATTACAAAAATATAAAGACGATATTTCTATTATTGCAACTTTTAAACAAACTATAGTCTGCTTCCGAAATACTGGTTTTAAAATATTAACAGATTCATGGTATGCATCAAAGAAGAATAATATTGAAGAAGAACGTTTAAGAGTTGTGCGAGCGGCGGCAGACATTATTTTGGAAGACATCCGTTCTAAAGTGTACGAAACAAAGGAATATCCACCCACGGATAGATTTCTCGAAGAAGTTGATACATTAATACCACCAACGTTAGCTCATTTCCTCGAACAAGTCATTGTCAAACATAAACGTGGTGATGTACAAAAATGGCACATTAAGTGTAAATCAATAGCCCATGCGATTATTGCGTCTGCAAGACCGCGGTCATTTTTATCACCGCTGCAAATTGGCGTTGGTACATACCTTTATAAAAAATTCGGCTCTAAGCAACTACTAGATGTGTTGTCAGCATTGGGGTTTTCCGCATCGTACAGAGAATGTGTTTTATTTGAAATATCCGCCATTATGCGTCCCCCCATCACAATCCTTGAAGAAGCTTTTTCGCAATTTGTCTTTGACAATGCTGACTTCAATATAAATACATTGGATGGATTAAACACATTTCACGTTATGGGAGGAATCCACTGCGTGACACCCAGGGATGCCATTGCTCCAGATCAATCAATTCCCCGTAGAGAAACAATGCCGTCCGCTAAGGTCGTTGGACAGTTTGGGAATATCCCGGTACAAATGTTTAGAAAAAGTAATGAGTCGGGATTGCAAAAAATTGTAATACAAAACCTAGGGGCAAAGCATCCAAGTAAGAAGGAAGTTTTACCCTCATCTTGTGATGTATTATGGCTTTATGCTAAATATTCAAACATACCATCGATAGGAGGTTGGAACGGTTTCATAGGGGGTTGGAACGGTTTCATGGAGGAAGCAACTCAAGACCAACAATTTAAAAGATCACAGATATTATGTTTGCCGTTTATTAATGCACCGCCCACTAACTACGATACGGTATATACTGCTCTTCTGTCAGCCGCCAACAAATGCAGAACTTTAAAACAAAAATTTTGTTTTGTCACATTTGACCAGCCGCTTTATTTTAAGGCTAGAGATATTGTAGCCAGTCACTGTGGTCCAGAGTTGGAGAACGTTATTCCCCGTCTTGGTGGTTTTCACACTGTAATGTCTTTCATGGGCTGTATAGGTTATTTAATGAGTGGCAGCGGTTTGAAAGAGCTTTTGTCCACTGTCTACGCCGAACATTCCGTAGAAAAAATGCTTAGCGGGCATGCATATGGAAGGGCTATCAGGGCTCATATTTTATGTCATCAGGCGATAGCAAATATCGTGTGGCATGATTTAGACTTGTCAGATGAAGAAACAACTGAATTAGCCATTATATTCAACGACATGGATAGATCCGCTGTTCTGAAACTGGACAATAATTGCGTCAAATCGGTTGAACGAAAATTCCGAGATCGTTTAGTTCAACTTGAATCCAATGGCCCAACAGCAAAGCTTTGGGTGCAATATTTCCGTATGATTTCCTTGCTAAAATGTTTCATTCAAGCAGAACGTATGGGAGACTGGCACCTTCATTTGGAGACCATGCAACAAATGCTACCATACTTCCATGCTTGTGGCCATTTTCTTTATGCAAAGTCAAGCCATCTGTACTTACAAGATATGTTTGCACTAGAAGAAAAAATGGACACCAATGAATACGACCTCTTTACTAGGGAAGGATATTTTACCATCAGAAGGTCGAACAAATTTTGGTCTGGGATATGGTCAGACATGACCATAGAACAAACATTAATGCGCACCATGAAGAGCACTGGAGGTCTTACACATGGACGTGGAATGACAGACAGTGTCTTAACCATGTGGACGCTAGGAATGGTATATTTGCACAATGTCTGTGAGAAAATAGAAGAGTTCAGTGCAATTTCACTAAGCACAACTGAACAGCATGTGGACATGCGGCCAACGCGTATAACACGGGACGAAAATGATGTGGACTGGTTATCGCAACACAATCCATTTCCGCAAGTCGATAGTTTACTCTCCATTAACAGTGGAGTCGTTGGTGATAAAACATTAAACTGCCACATGGCACAAGAAATTGGTGCCTCAGCTATGGCAAAAACTGTGGGGAATAACTTTGGTTCCATTAAATTTAAGCGTAAAGATGCTGTCCTTTCCTTAGGAGCTGCAAGAAGCGGTATCAAAGTTGGTAATAGTCCTGTTTCTATAAATCCCGTCTTATTATTTCAAAGAATTTGTATAGCCAAAAAAAGTGATGAGGAATTAAAGAGCTATTTTAAGTTTGAACTCGCTCCATATCCCCTATCGCTTTTTAATGAAGATGGCATGCGAAAGGGAACAAAATCATCCCTATATAAAGCGTTTTCTCCAGTAAACGAGCCTTTACAACCGGATAACAACATTTTGTATGTTTTGGACGGTGGCAGTTTATTGCATCGTATGGTATGGCATCGGAATGATTCATATGAACAAATCTGCATGAACTACATTCAATATATCCGAAGGCACTATGGTGATAACGCAACTGTAGTCTTTGACGGTTATCCAGCAGATGCAGCTAGCCGCAATACGAAGAGTGCAGAAAGATATCGGCGCTCTAAAGCACAAGTATCCACTGATGTAATTTTTGACGAAGCAATGACTCCACCAGTTTCGCAAGAAAAATTTTTATCGAGAGATAATAACAAAAGAAATTTAATTTCGATGTTAATGTCGAAGCTTAAAGAACATAATTTCACATCAAAGCAGGCAGTAGAAGATGCGGATGTACTCATTATTCAGACAGCCATCGACATGTCATCATCTTTTACGCGTGTTTTTATTGTCGGAGACGATATCGATTTATTGGTACTATTAACTGCAAAGGCAAGTGACAAAGAAAACATTTTTTTGCTAAAACCAGCGAAAGGAAAAACAGCAAGAGCGCTTTATTCAACACAGAGTCTTAATTATAAAGAAGCTGTTGCAGAGAACATTTTATTTTTGCATGCCATCAGCGGTTGTGATACCACATCTGCCCTTTTTAATAAAGGGAAATTAAAGTTTCTTAGTCTCCTGGATGCAAATTATTCATTGCTTAAGAAAATATAAATTTTCCATGACCTCGAAGCAGATGTAAATGCTGTCGCTGCGACTGGAGAAGCCTTCCTAGTGGCATTATATGGCGGTTCGTTTGAAAAGGACACATTGGATTCGCTTCGATTCCAGCATTTTACAAAGTCTGTGTCCAATAATAAATTTAATCTTGCGTCCCTTCCACCCACAAGCGATGCTGCAAGGCAGCACTGTCTGCGAGTTTATCATCAAGTTGCGATGTGGTGTGGCAGACATAAAGATCCTGAGCAATATGGCTGGCAAAAAACGTTGAATGGGCTCGATGCTGTTCGGCTACGTTAGACGCAGCCCCAGACGCCATTTTAAAATTCAATTCCTGCAAATGTAAAAAGACTGTACAGGAGCATGTGGATGTCGGAAAACAGGTAAAGCAGACTTTTCAAACGATGGCTATGATTTACTATTCTGACGATTAACATTTCGTTGGGGAGGGTACTAGAAGAGGCAGATGACACACAAAATTTAACAGATAGTGAACAAAATGAACCAGGAATATCCCATGGTACAAAGCTACAAAAAAGGTGCATGTAAGCTTGAAATGTGGAATAGGCCAACTGGGGATACCACGTTAAAAAAAACGCGCCGATCAACTCTACCTCTTGGGTGGTGTGGAAACGAGTTGATAAATTACGCTTTAATAATTTTAATAAACCAAACAATTTTATAATAGGGTAATTTATAAGTAATATATGAAAAATAACATTTAGTTAAACATTATACGGGATTTAGAAAAATTTACTCCATTACGCGGTCTTGTAACTCGGAAACTATCGGCCTGACAAAAAAACTCAAGAAAGCGATTTTGTAGCAAAATTTATTCCCTTCAACTTCTTTCAAATACTTGTTTTCCTAAAACTTACAGAAAACCAGTTATTTCCAAAAAACTGATTTTGACCGCCATTTTTTCAAGATGGCGGCGCGAGCGGCGGTCGCAAAATTAATTGCGTATTAATAACCTTCAAATGACCATTTCTCCTAAGTTTCAAAACTCCGCAACCTTTTGCAAGCTAAAATGTATCTAATGACTGGTCTAATACGCTGAGGCTAGAACTGCGTATCAAGCCGATCGTGACGGCCATTTTGAAAATTCTTATAGAATATACTCAGTTGATATGCAAAAAATATTATTATTACCCAAGATGTCTTTAAAGTCTTCTGTCTTTATTAGCAGATTAGTCATTTTTAACGAAACTTTTGCAGCTTTGAACAAACCATTTGAGAATATTTGTGTTTTGTGCCATAAGGCCAGTCATACAGCGAACACCTGCTGATATTAAGCATTATATATTTTGGTGTGATAATTGTAGCGGGCAAAATAAAAACTGGAAGTTGTACACAGCACTTACAACCATGGTTAATGCTGAATGGGGCCCAGTATCAATAACATTAAAATATTTCGAAGTAGGTCATACTTTTATGAAGGCTGATACTGTACATGGACAAATTGGCAAAGCATGGAAAAAAAAGAACAACATCTATGACCTTCACGATTTAAACGAATTAATACTTAAAACTTCTCGTCAAAATAAAACTCTACTTTTGAATTACAAAGATTTTTATCAGTTTAAAGAGGGCTGTCGTCAAAGACGCAAAAATAATGATTCGCTTTTTCCAAAACTCTGCGATATAAAAGTTGCAGAGTTTAGAAAAGGTTCGAGGACATTGTATTATAAAGTTAGACATACTGACACTGAATTTTTGTCTTTTGATTTTATAAGGCCAAAATTTGATTTATTAATGCCAGACACCAGACAATCCGATAGAGGTGTAAATAGTTTAAAGAAACAAAAAATACTTACGGATTTGGTTTCGAAAATGCCCCCTGTAAAACGTATTTTTTGGCAAAACTTACCAACATCAGAAGACTCATCTGACCTTCTCTCAAATCAAACCTAGAAATTGCTTGACAAATAACTATGAATATATTTTTTTATCAGTTAAAATTTGGTTTAAAATGTAATAAAATACTTATAATGTTAAAAGACTATTATATGTCTTTTTCTCAAAATAAATATGTTTAAACAATACATTGTTTAATTGTTTTATTTTAAATTATTTACACAAATCCAAAGTCCACCATTACTAATAATATTATATTAATATGCAAATCATCTTGTGATGTTTTACCAGTATCCATTTATATTTTTCAGTAAAAAAACTTAGTAAGTTGACTTAGGTACCAATATTTTAAATTATTTAAACCTATTAAAAGAAAGGAAAATCCTATTAACTGTTTTTGTAACATTTTTCCACTGCAATTTAGAATGGTTTGTTTTACGAATCCAATAGTAACTTAAATTTACTAGGTTTTTCCATTTTATACTCGACTTGCTATGTTTTTCCTTTGAAAATGGTCCTATTTTTGGACTTACTAGGAAATTCCAATGGCTGTAAAATCTTTATTTTTTTGAATTTAGACATAAATTGTATATTTGCACAAAGGTAAAAGCTAGTAGATTCAGATGATGCTAAAACCCAATATTTCTAGTAAGTCGACTTACTAGGTTTTTCTTTGGCACGGCAGACTTAGGTTCAAAAGCAGGTCCGCTGACGGTTCTCTCGACGTCGTGTATTAAAGTTGTGGGATTTAGTATAACCAATATGCGACGTCATTTGATGTCCGATTGCTGCTTGGGTAATGATTGTTATTGAATTTGAACTTCTGTACATGACATTCCAAAGAAATTATAGAATTAAAACTTATGGAAAATTAGTTAATAAAAAATAATTTAATGGTTAAATAATGGTGGCTCCATTATTTGCATACAAAAAAATAATTTTAAAGTATGATGTTGTGTAAACGCCTTTATGCTAAATATAAAGTACGAAGGATAAAAAAAAATAAGGCAATTAAAATTTAATCAAATTTAATAATTAAATAAAATATATTTAATAACAATTACTTTGTTTAATTGCTGAAGCATGAGTTAGAACCTGGTAGGGATTTACCCAGAGAAAAATAAAACTTAAACCTATATTGAAAGATAGAATCTAAAAAAAACAGTAGAATCTACTGAGCAGGCAATATTTAGGCAAATGTTAGCCTTATCTTGTTTCGAAAGTAATTAATTCGACAGTGAAAAGGGAAGTTGGTCGCTGAACAGTAGCTGGTATACTGGGTGTGTATTTAAAAGAAGAAGCGGGTACGGGAACAAGGCATAAAAACGTAATTACGAAAATTTGACTCCCTTTCGAGATAAAGTGAACCCCTATGTTAGTGTATTTCGTCTACTGCCTTGTATGGGCCAATTTGATGTCTAAAAACCGCATATCAATATTTTAATATACAGTTACAATATGACTAATAAATAATACTGAAAATACTACCGTCATTATAATGACCTAATATTTTCTAGCTGGTCAGGTCGTATATCATTTAAAATTTCTTTCGAAAACTTTAGTTAAGATTATCTAATTTAATGGCTTTTACTTGCTCTGAGGGTATGCTTATTTGATGGCGACAATACTCGCCATGTTACAGGACCGTCAAAGGATATCTGTAGCATTTTTTAAGCTAACCTTTCCCAAGGGTTAACCACTACATCCTGTTAATGCTGCCAAGAAATAAAAAGTTGCTCTATCTCGCTACAAATACATATTTTTAATAATAGTATATTTGTGTATAGACAGTTGAAAATTTAGAACCCACTTACAGTCTTAAATAATGTAGGGGATTCTAGTGAATGTGCTTTGGTTTGTATCCCCGCTTTAAAATAAGTAAGAAATAACACAGTAATGCAAAAATAAATATTGCATTTTAAAAACCTAGTTTTACCAAAAAATAGTAAAATCCCTAGTTAGAAGTTAGAAAAACAAGATCTTAAATTTTTTGAAATTCTACATGAAGTATTTTTCTTAAACCAAGCTGTGTATAGCTAGTCTTCCAAAAAAATTAAACCAAATTATATGACAAATTGTTCCAGCAGTTATCAAAAGTTAGGTGTGTTGTTTAGATCTCAATGTTTGCTTCCTCTTAAAAGTACCTAGGGGCTAAATTCACTCCCTCGTGACTAGTTTTTTGATATTGATTACCTAAATAAGTATAGTTATTTTTTGCTCTTTTGTAATTGTGTTTCACACCTTTTTTGCTCATTTCAATTAAATAACTGACGTGTAATTTAAATTATTCTGTTCTTAAGACAGCCAATATAGAAGATATTCTATAGTAAAGGTGATATCAGAAAGATATCACAAAGTTTATGAAGACATAAGTACAGCTTTTTTTGAAAATGAAAACGTTACCTTTAACTCTTTGAAGTACATTTGGACAAAATTTGAGCCACCTTATTCTCGATGCTTTATGTATGTACGGTGGAGCAACCCACCTGTAAAAAAATTATTTGCGTTGCAGTCAGTGAAATGAATAAAGAAATGGAACGGCCTCGTCAACGCCCGAAAGCTGTCGAAACTGTGTCTACAGTTGTAAGAGATGCTGGACAAAGGGGCTATTCTTCCATTATGAAAGAGTTTGCGCATACACTATATTTTTACTCGCACAAAGCATACAATTTTTTAAAAAAGTATTTTATTTTACCTAGTAGTCGAACAATAAGAAAATGGTTGTGTAGTTTAAATTGTGAACCTGGTCTTTTGCATGAAGTTCTTGAATATCTAAAAATTGAAGTGCCAAAAAATAGACATTTAAATAAGTGTGCTTTGATTATGGATGGTATATGTCGATTCGCAAGCAAGTTGTTTGGGATGACTCAAATGGGAAATTCACAGGTAATGTAGACTATGGGGGCTTAATAGATGTTGATTTTGAAATGCCAGCATCTGAGGCTTTATGTTTTTAAGTTGTTAGTTATACCACAAATTTCAAATGCCCAGTAGCTTATTTCTTAATCAATAAAACTGACGCCAATGTTCAAACTCAGCTTATTAAAACTATTTTAAGAAGTTTACATGAATGTGGTGTACTAATAAAATCAATTACAGCAGATGGTGCACAAACCAATATTGCTACATTTAAAAATTTGGGCTGTGATTTAAATCAAGAAAATTTAAAGCCATTTTTTGTACATCCTTGTGATCCTAATGTTAACGTTCACTGCATATTGGATCCATGTCATATGGAAAAGTTGGGTAGAAATACTTTTGCTGAAAAAAACCTAAATTCTTCTCTGGGCAAGAATTATTTTAGCTATATTAGAGAACTTGATAATCTTCAACAAAAAGAAGGATTAAGATTGGCAAATTCGGTTTCTTCCCAACATGTAAATTATAAAAACAAAATTATGAACGTAAGGTTAGCAGCACAAACCCTTAGCGGAGGAGTAGCAGATGCTATTGAATTTTTAGATAAAAACTGTCATATGCATCAATTCAAAAATAGTTCTGCTACCGTTGAATTCCTTAGAAAAATTAACAGGTTATTTGATATGCTTAATTCCAGAAACCCCTATGAAAAAGGTTTTAAAGCACCTATAAGGCCAAATTCCATTAAATATTTTGAAGAGGTTTTTGAAGATACAATTAAATACCTCAGTTCGTTAAAAATTGATGACATAAATTTACTTAATCATAATCGTAAAACTTTTGCCCTAGGATTTATTGTTACAATGAAAAGTACAATAAATTTAGCAAAAGATCTATTTTCTTGTGATGATCCGGTGAAATACTTTTTAACCTACAAGTTTTCACAGGATCATTTAGAGCTTTACTTCTCATGTATCCGATCTAGGGGAGGATGGAATAATAATCCAAACTCGCAACAATTAAAATGGGCACTGAGACAATTATTATTTCGTAATTCTATAAAAGCAAGCTTAAGTGCAAATTGTTGCGAATTTGGAGAATATTGCACTCCGGCGTTTGAATTTAGATCAGTTGAAAAAAGCAAATTACAAAAAAACGACGATTCTGAAAAAAAAAGAAAATATTAATGATATAATTAAATATTTGGAAGAAAGGAATCTCTCCGAATTCCAAACAAATATTTTATACTATATTTCAGGATATATAATTCGGAGTTTGATTGAGACATCCACTTGCAATAATTGTGTCGCAATTTTTTTATATAGAGATCAAAAAACAATTACCGATCATGAGTATAGTTCCTCTACAGAAAATTATAAAAGATTTACAAGTTTTGTAAGTCGAGGTGGTTTGCTTTATGCTTTAAACATTGTTTATGATATAGTTACCTTTTTGGAAAATCAATTTAGATCATTAGTAAATAGAGCTATTAAATACTTTTCAGAAAAAATCAACCTTTTTATTCCAATACACCCCATAAATCATGAATTTCTAGCAGAGGAATTACACGAAATTCAAATTGTTAGACGTGTTACAAATATTTTTTTAAAATGTAGGATGCACCATTATTCCAAATTGGTAAATAATGAAGTACATGGAAAATCTTCTAGCATTAGACAAAAAATGACAAAGCTAATTTTGTTTAAAAATTGTTAAAACTTGTTTATTTGTTAAGTGGATACCTAACTAGAGTTGTAAAGTTTTGACCTGATTTAACAACACTTATTTGTAGTTTTTAGTTCTAATTTTTTATTAATTCACTTTAATATTATAAGTTTACGAATATATATTCTAAAAATTTAAAATTTTGGTTTTTATTAAAATAACGACTTACGACCTATTAAAATAAGGTGACGCTTTTAACTTTTTTAATAATAAGCGGTAAGTATAATAATACTACTGCTAATAATAGTGCTTATGGCTATTTTTAAAATGCTATATATTTCTTTTTTTCCACTTTTACAATTTAGAGATTTTCTAAAGAATATGTTCTTATTAATATATGAGGGGTTCAGAGCCAAAGTGGTGTAAGTCAAAAAATTTAAGAATTAGTCATATTACGGGAAACTGCTTCTTAAGGTCATTATTTTTCATTGCCCAAGTGGTGCAAGTCAATAATTAGTAAATAAAGCAATAGATGGCGCTACTATGTTTGTCCTCTGACAATTTTATGTACTTATTCAGAGCACAAGTGGCGTAAGTCAATTTTCTTTCTAACTTCACTTTGTGACAGTCCACATTTTATGTTTTTTGGAAGCAACTTGTGTTTCTTATTTTCTGTACAAAGCTTGCAAACAAAATGAATATTGAAGAATCTGAGGAAGAGGATAATGTTAGTAATGGAAGTTCAACAAGTTTTGTGCCTTCATTGTACGGTATGTATTTTTTCTTTTGTGGAATTGTGAAAAGAGTATATCTACTTAATTTTAAAAGGGCTTTTCTGTGTGTGTGCGTTTGTGTGTATGTTGAGTGATTCCACGTTGCATTAGTAAAGCTTTTCTACTCCTAATAAATTCTATATTATAGGTTCTGAAACGGAAGAAGGAAGTACTGATATTGAGCAAGAACGGGAAGAGTCTAGTCACGAAGAGGTAGAAAGTGAACATGGTAGCACTAGTTCTATTCGCGGCAGAAAAAGAAAACAAAATGATAGTTTTTGGAAAAAAAATGTAAGAAAACGTTGTCGAAATACTGGTAAAGAATACCTAACTGCAAAGGGAAAGCATGTACCCGCCAAAACCTTTCAGAATTTTAACTGTGGCTGTAAAAAAATGTGCAATAACCGTGTAAATGAAAATGAGAGAAAAAAACTGCATGATTCATTTTGGAAATTAGGAGATTTTTCAAGACAAAATACATTTATCCATGCCCTTATAAAATTAAGTATTAAACAGAAGCGTCCTCGTAATGGTTCAAAAAATCCTAAAACTGTAACGTATCAGTATACTTTAAAAATAAATAATGTTAGCATAAAAATATGCAAAAAATACTTTCTACAAACCTTTGGTATAAGTGATGGTAGGCTTTACAGAATTCTCGCAAAAAAGGAAATATCTGATGTGACTGATCGTCGGGGTAAGAAAATCCCTGCTAATAAAATTAATAACATAGATGTTATAGAACATATTAAATCATTCCCAGCCTATCAGAGCCATTATAGCCGAAAAGATAATCCCCAAAGAAAATATCTGAATCCGGAGTTAACAATCCACAAAATGTACAATATGTACGTTGAGAAATGTACAAGTGAAAATAAAACACCAGTAAAAGAAAAATACTATTATAACGTTTTCTCTAAAAAATTTAATTTGCATTTCAAGCCTCCTATCAAGGACTCCTGCAGAACATGCGATGAAATTAATATGAAACATTTGACTGCGGATGAAGAAATTAAGGCAGATCTTCAGACCCAAAAAAATCTTCATTTAGCAAAAGCTCAACAAGCACGAGATTCCCTGAAAAAAGACCAAAATGGGGCATCTGATACAACTTATGTAGCTACTTTTGATTTACAGAAGGCATTACCTTTCCCAAAGTTAAGCACATCAGTTGCATACTACAAAAGGAACATGTACATTTACAATTTTGGAGTTCACTCGTTTAATTCTGGTAATGGGTTTATGCACATATGGGATGAAACAGAGGGAGGTCGAGGCTCCCAAGACATTGCAAGCTGTCTCGTAAAGCACTTATTGGACAACGCACGTGAACACGGTCATATCATTTTGTATTCCGACTCTTGCACGGGGCAAAACCGAAATATAAAATTAGCACTCACACTACTAAAATTGGCACAAAACAATAGTATGAATGTACACACTATAGATTTAAAATTTTTGGTTTCGGGCCATTCTTTTTTACCCAATGATGCCGATTTTGGTGTAATAGAAAAAGCCAGTAGAAAATATCCGCAGATTTATGGTCCTCAAGATTGGATAGACATTGTGAAACGAGCGAAACGTACAAAACCCTTCCAAGTTATTGAGATGCAAAGGGCTGAATTTCTGTCCACAAAGAGTCTTGAAGATTCCATAACAAACCGCAAAAAGAATGTGACAGGTGAAACTTTTAGCTGGCTTAAAATCCGATGGTTTCGATTTGAACGTGGGGCACCGTTCAATATTAAGTACAAGGAAACTCTAAACGAAATGGTTGATTTTAATGAGGTATCTTTATTAAAAGCAGGAAAGGGAAAAAAGCCTTCCTCACTTCCAGAACATCAGCCAATTTTATATCCCCAAAGACGCCCAGTAACCCAACAGAAAAAAAAGGACATGCTGGAATTATTGGCTTACATCCCTCCCATTCACCACACCTTTTTCAAAAATCTTCCAACAGAAATCCGAACACGTCAGTCACAAGTTCAGCAAGAATCTTCAGATGAAGATGAATACTATTATGACTAATATTTTTTCACTGTACTGCAATGATTTATTTTGTAATACTTAGTAATACTTCAATAAAGTTTCTTAAATGTTTTACGTCAAATATTTTTTCAAAATTCTTCTGTGGAAAAGTGGTGTAAGTCAAATTGTTATAGACCGCGGAAGTGTGACGTCACTGACAGTTGACATTTCGAGGCTGGGTAAAAACAAACTTTACGGCAGGCAAGGTTAACGTGGTATCTTTATTGATTTATCTTCAAAACAAGTTTTAAAGCATAATTTAGCATTTTGTCTTTAAATTTTAAGACCTTAAAAATATATTTTGTACAACCTTATCTTTGATTATGTCTTTTAACGTCCGATTGAGTGATATTATGGAAAAATTCAAAGACGAATTATCTGTCTTCAGGAAAGGTGAAAATAGTGTTGAAAGTGGGCATGTTTTTAAAATGGATTTTGATGGTTCCTTAGGGATATTGCGAGGAGAAGTATTTGCTTCAATGAGGAAAAAGAAATATTCAGTGGAGGTAACAGTAAATTAGCCATTTGTTTTTCTTATGTGTAAACTTAGGTATATGTTTATTTTAGATTCAGATTGGGAAGGAGGGAAAGATTGAAACTGTGAAATGTGATTGTCCAAGAGGTGAATATCAATGTCATCACATGGCCGCACTGCTTATTAATGCTAATAAAAATATTAGTAGGACTGACACAATATGCTCCTGGAAATCATCAGCTTCAACAACTGGGGAATCACAAGGGTCTGTTAGTTCACTTTATCCACCCAGAAAATATAAAGCATTAACCCGGCCAGTCACTAAAGAAGACAAAAAGTTTCTTTCTTGAAGAATTAAAGAGCATTAACAGGTACTTTTTAATTCAAAAATTTCACAAAACATATGTTAATTCTTTTTTTTAGATTTTCAGGATTCTATTGGCTGCTTCAGGAAGAGCCAACACCTAAAGCAAAAAGTGGAAAACAATGCAGGAAATTATCTCGGTCACAAGCAGTGTAGATGATGTACTTGCCCAGGTTGTAATAACACCCGAGGATGTTTTAGAGATTGCTAATGCAACAGTTAGGCAAAGAAACAACCCTCTTTGGCATCAGATGAGATTAGGCAGATTAACAGCCAGTAATTTTGGAGCTGTACTTTCTGCCATTGAGAATAATAGGTATATATCAATAGTGTTTTACGTAATGATATTGCATGGATGTAATGGTTCTAATATGTGAGGTGGTCGCAGCATACTACATGTACAGTTGCTTCGGAAAAAATCTGGTATGACTCTTGAAGAATTTTTTTAAAAAATTGGGCAGTGTAAGCTTTGTTTTGACAAAACTATACTACAGAGACATTTTAACTTTTTAAATTAGACATAAAAAATTTAAGTTGGTTAAGTTATGACAAAGCAATATATTTTAAATTTTAAGGTTCTGAATCGATATGTGGAGCCATTTTTAAAAAATTGAAATAAAAAAAAATGATTGAAAAAAAGGAACAAGGTGACAGTAATGATTGACATTGTCATTCCTTAAAAATATTTGTATACACTGATCAACATAACATAAAAGTAGATTTTGCAATACCAGATTTTTTCTGAACCAGCTGTACACGTGACTTTTTGAATAATAGTTATTACTTAGTGACCTTTAAAATTTCAAGGTTAAAGTTGTGTCCCTTTCAAACTTAAATTACGTTGCCACTTTTCTGACCTATTATTTTAAAAATGTTTTTTTTTTCAGATTTCCACAGTCATTGTTTTCTAAATTGCTTGGGAAATATAACCTTGAAGGGGTTAAAAGCATTCAGTGGGGAATTGATCATGAGGAAGCTGCCATTAGAAAGTTTGAAGAAATTAAACAAGTGAAGGTGCTACCTACTGGATTATGGCTTCACTGTTCTGGTGTATTAGGAGCATCACCAGATGGCCTTATAGGAGATGATTCTATTATTGAGATTAAATGTCCTTTTAAGCATAGATTGTCTTCGGCAAGTTTAATTTTCGAAGACAAAAAATATTGTTTTGATGACAAACAAAACTTAAAAGCTTCCCATCCATATTACCACCAAATACAAGGGCAATTACATATACTTAACAGATCTGTATGTCATTTAGTCATATGGACAACTGAGAACATGCTAGTTCTTAGAAGTAGAAAGAGATCCAAACCGGGAAGAAAATATTCCAAAACTAATATCATTTTTTTAAAGGGTAGATTGGTTCCCCGACTTATGGATTAAAATGATTTGCACTCCCTTTAATTTTTTTAGTGTAATAAAACATTATTAAAGTATCAAGATTTTTTATTTATCACAAACATAAAAATAAAATAAAAATTAAAATAGTTTATTGATGTTAACATTTAGAATAATATTCAAATAACTACACAATACAAGTTTTATTTTCATAAACTTTTAACATAGTTGAGCAAATCAGTACAAAAGTTATATATAATGTTTATATAAAAAAAATATATATTTTATTGACAATGACAAACATTATGTATTGTATTTAGGCAAATAAAGCATATCTATCTATATTAAGTATATACCTAAATAAAATATATTTTCAAAAAATTGAAACAAGTCAATTTTAAGAAACATTTATCTTAAAATAATAATGTAGTCCGTAAAATAGTAGGTATATAGTCACAGCAAATAAATAAATAAAAAACAAACCCGCCTAAAAAGAGAGGCGAAAACAAAACAATTTTTATAAACACTACAATATTGTCAGTGCAAAATTAGAATGACTTGAGCATACAATTAAGGATTTAAAAATGAAAGTACATAAAAACAAAACTTTTATTTTAAAATATGAATGTAAGCTTTTTAAAAATTTTGAATTAAGAAGCATTAAAGCATTGTTCATTTTCTTTTAAGAGGGAGTATTGCATATTTATAAGAGCAGCACAAGTCTGTACAATTTTCGTTGCATGCTCTCTCATATTGGCCATTATGAAATCAAGGATCCTAAAAGATTTAAGTCTTGCAATTGCCCGTTCGACATGAATCCTTGCTCTAGCAATCTGTCTAGTAGTCAACACTTCCTCTTTAGAAAACTGTGGGGTGTGTAAAAAAGGCGGTATATTAACATTTACCCCAATAGGTGTACAAAGATCAGATATAAGGAATCCTTTATCACAGAGAATCAAATCACCTGCTACAAGGTGTGACAATATTCCACTATCTCTTGTAATGGTTTATCTGAGCATGAACCTGGAAAGACTCACTTACATATGTAATAGTAGCATTAGGAGCTTTTCCCAATTAAAACCTTAAATGTATGCCGTTTTGTTTATAATGAGAGAACACTGCTTTTTGTTCCTTCATTGACGATGGTATCGCCACCAATTTCAGTACAATCGAGCACAATTCGGGTGTCAGGAAATGGAACAAAACATGCTGGGATAAAAAACCTATTTTTTTCTTGTAGAATTTTGTCCATCATGCCAACAAACAAAATTTCATGTATAACATTAATGAATGTCAATACTATGTTTTGCACTGTAGTTGTACTAATCTTAAATCTAAACCCTAAGTAAAAAATACATTAAATTTTAATCTAGTTTCATTAGAGTACATAGTAATTGGTCTTGTAAGTTTATAACTTCCACCCGCCATCCCATAAAATAGCAAATTCGAACCTGTTTATTAATTTAAGTAAAACTTCAAAATGACTAGCAGTTGGTAACCCTGTGTATTGAAAGACCAATGAGTCAACATCTTTGATGTGTTCAAAACTAAGTCTGTTCTCTCCTTTGGCAAGTTTCTCCTTCAACTTTTTATTTTCCTGCTCCAAGAAATACATTTCAGCGTACTTAATGCATCACCAGGTCCAAATGTTGGTGATAACAAAGGAGGAATTTCAGTTGGGATATCTGGTGCTGTCGATGGTCCTGGGGTGTTATCAGCAACAGTTTTCTTAATTCTAGAAATAAAAGTTTAACTTAATATTGTTGATAAAAAAAAAATTACTTTTGAGTAAAATAAGGTCTTATTTTTTGGAAAACATGTTAGGCATTTTGTTTGACATACCTAACTACCAATAATTTGAAAAATTGGACGTGATTGGACCTACCTTTTTCTTTTTTTTCGGGACTTGAAAATTGCAGCCTTTTGCCCTCATTATGTTTAAAAATTGAAGGTCCATTCTCTTTTTGCCATCAACAAAATGACAACTACATAGTCTGTCTTCCTTTTTTGGTTCCCTATCTTGTCGCCTAAAATTTAAATATTTTGTCATTTTACTTATTAGTGAATAGTAAAAGATACTTATGCAAAAAAAGCAAACATGTTCATATTAAATATGAACATTATCTAAATAAATTTGATCAGATAACAGAAAAAAAATCTCGATTTAAAGCCATATAACTTACCGGCACAATCCTTTCCATGCATTAAATTGGTTTTGTCCACGGGAAAACCCTATAAAAGGGCAATTTTCCCCTTCTAGAGACAGATTACACTCTGGAGCAAAGCAATATGGCATTTTTAAACTAAAAGGGCTTATTTTATTGCGAAAATGGAAAAAAAATGATTTGTTTTTGGTTAAACGTAAATCTCAATGCAAATTCGGTCAGCTGTTTTTTGTTTTTACCCAGCCTAAATGTCAACTGTCAGTGACGTCATCACTTCCGAGGTCTATTACTATTTTGCAAATATTTCAATAATAGAATCAAATAACTGTTTACTGAAACAAGGGATATATAATAGAAACTATAAACACTGTAAAAAACTGCTATAGATGTCTTACCTGGCAACATTATTTAAAAATTAATGATCAACTTCAAAGTCTAATTACCAAAAATTATAATTTTTGACGTACACCACTTTGGCTCTGAACCCCTCATATCACGAAAAAATATTACATTAATTGAGTCGTCTAGTTTCAAAAGCGGCCATCTCCAAAATATTCGAAAAATGAGTTTTATGCGTCATAAAAACCTAAATTTTATTCCTATCGAAATAAAAACTTCCATCAAAACCAGCCATATCCAATGAAAATCATGCAAGAAAATATTATGTCAGTTCAATAT